>JAHZMT010001913.1:0-12368 GCA_027743785.1 Sinhomidia bicolor | reverse complement strand
ATGTGAAAACAAATCCGTAAGCAAAGGTGCTAAGCTTTAATTTTAAAGAAAGTGGAAACTTTTTAGAATTTGCTGGCCGTAACTTCGATGGTATATTAAAAAAATTGAGGTGTACAGCTGAATTTGAAGGGCACAAGAAATTCTGGGGGCACAGAAAACCCCCTTTTCCCCGTGGTTGCGCCTATGCATAAGCCCATACCTGTGCAGGATACCTTGTAGGTATGGAATTAGCAAGTCGGCCTAGTTTGTTGTATGCGATTAGCAAATTAGCCTTGTTTGTAGGGATTTCGCAAATTAGCCTAGTTTGTATGGAATTAGCAGTTAGCCTAGTTTGTATGGGATTAGCAAATTAGCCTAGTTTGTATGGAATTAGCAAATTAGCCTAGTTTGTATGCGATTAGCAAATTAGCCTAGTTTGTAGGGTATTAGCAAATTAGCCTAGTTTGTAGGGAATTAGCAATTAGCCTATTTTGTAGGGGATTAGCAGTTAGCCTAGTTTGTAGGGCATTAGCGTTAGCCTAAATTGTATTTGCCTAATTTCCGTTTGATGAACCTTTATGCTCGGCACATTCACAATTTTCATAATAATAATAATAATAAACAAAAGCAAAAAAATATGAATTCAATGTTGTACAAGAATATAAGCCAATGAATCAAGTAACCCCCATCGACATTTCGTCGTTTGACGGAGACAGAGATAAATAAACAATAAAAGAATCAACAAAAGCATCTCTCTCTACTTACTACTAACTTGATGTGTGTACGTACCTATTTACATCATGCAATGAAATATTTCATGCTTTTGAATTGGCATTGTTCTGTTCTGGCAGCAGCATCCTTTGTGTCTCCCTTCAAAGTTACCTCAGCAAAAAGTGCTGTGCAGCAACAGCAACGACTTACCCAGCCGTTTCTTTCTATTATGGACTGTTGTGTAGTCATCGTCATCAAAGCTTTTTATCATTTTCAAACACGACAAATACAGGAATAGCCTAAAATACCTCCTACGTCAGTCCCACCCCATAATACCATGAACGTATTGGAGATGGTAAGTAGATGCAGAAAGGCGACTTTTCTTTCAATGACAAACGACATTTTTGTGCTAATACTAGTGACAGCCAAGATTGACAATTAAATGAAGCGATAATTAAGACTGAATGAAATATAGAAAAAGTCATTCAAAATTTTTTTTGCCACACCAATGTGATTATAAACATAATAGATATTTATAAAATAGATAAACAAAAACAGCGGTAATAGACATCTAAAAGTATAATATATTATGGTAGAGGTGTGTCTTGTGCTTACTCTTTCATTCGTTTTATTATCATCTTTTTATTATTACATATTACTATTACGCATAAGCATGACATTGTTGTAAACTCCCATTTCAGAGATTCCATACAAGCGCATCCCATCCACCAAACTATATTTACTAATAATCATGATGATGAGGATGACGGTTTAATGCGATTTCCTTTTTCAATAATACTATTATGAAGTAAGTCACCACAAACAGCAACTTGAACAAAAGCAAAGTTCTACAACTGTGATGTAATCACCGATCTCTCAAGCAAATTCCAAATGAAAACTTTTCTAGTTAGATTAACTGATTAAGTATTATTAAACTTGACAGAGTGGAAAGGATTGGGAGCAATGTTGTTGTGGATGATGCTCATCATCATCATGATGGTGAGGACGTTTAGAATGATGATGAAACGCGATCAAGTAGTAGAAGGTGTTTTATAATAATGGGTGGTTTATTGGGATTCACCTACTTAAAACTCTGCCATAGATCGAATAGAATACAAAGATATATGCTAAAGAGCGATTGTGAGTGTGTGAGAGAGAGTTCACAAAAGAATTCCAATTATTTCTAAATATACAGTACATTGACGCAAGTCAGTAAACCAACTTGGATCTCGTCAAAGGGGTATATCTCCAATCAGTTAAAATAATAAGTATGGTGTGTGTGGTGTGGTATGATGGTAGCGGTAGTGGTGATGATGGTTAGCAAGTTTTCTTGGGGCATGAAGCAAACAAGAAAAAAAATATTGCAGGTATTTTGCGAACAGTGTCACATAAAAATTTATAATAATGTATGATAATAATAAGGATATAGAAAGTTAAAAGTTGGGAAGAAGCAGTCAGAATGGCAAAGAAAATGAAATATTATACATAGTAAAAAGAAGTTGCTTATCTGAGCTCATTATCTAAATGTTATCTGACATGAGGCTGTCAGCATTTTTATTCATGAGTTATTATAAGCCAAGTTCCACAGGAAGCCCGCTTATTTTTTTCAGGTTGATAGTGCGAATCAGCATATGAAATAAATGGCACAAAACTAGAAAACCGTTTCCTAATTAGGTGTCATTGAAACCACCACCGTTTTTTTTTTTTACATAATAATGCATATACTTTATGTTATTATGGAAAATGATTGCTCCAGAATGATGATACTCCTCAAAAAAGTATACTGTAGTACTGCCGATCTTACAATTGATGATGATAATAATTTTCATTATATCATTGTAG
The DNA here is from genome assembly GCA_027743785.1 of Sinhomidia bicolor. Taxonomy (NCBI): domain Eukaryota; kingdom Metazoa; phylum Arthropoda; class Collembola; order Entomobryomorpha; family Entomobryidae; genus Sinhomidia; species Sinhomidia bicolor. The sequence continues at coordinate 9,836 of JAHZMT010001913.1, read as the reverse complement.
TTTTAAAGCGCAAGTACAGTAAAACTTCAAGTCGTGGGAGGTCTTTGTTTTGTACCTAGATTGGGTTGGGTACACACATATTATTATTTTTATTATGAAGATACCCTGTCATAAACGTAAGTGCTTACCTCAGTTGACGATGATATGGTTGGACCGATAAACCGTTGAGAGGGAGGAAATGAGCTACTATAATGGCAGTAATAATAGTAATAATATATGCATTAAGTATGGTATAGTATGTGCTATAATTATCATCGTCAAGTCTTAAATATTTTTACAGCAGATCACTTGAAGCAAATATATATAGTGCATGTGTGGCAATAAATTTTTAGAGCAATTTTCAATTAAAATCTCGTATAGTATTTTTTACATAATTTCAAGTAGGATGAAAGGGTAATAATCTCTTTGGTTTGACGTTAGGTAAAAATTGAAACTGTTTACAGCTCAGCAACTAGTAATTTTTACTTAAGTAATGCAAAGAGTAATAATAATTGAAAAGTGCAACTCATTCTCAATAATAATAATGCCTACATAGAAAAAGTGTAACGAATCTTGTCATCTGAAATGGGATTTTTGCTCCAAAATTACAAAAAAAGTAAACTATTTTACTCACATGAGCGCATCAAATTAGGTATGTAAATTACGAGAAAATATCAATTGTAAGCATCTTCATCATCATCATCTTCTTCTTCTTCATCAACTACAACAGCATTTGTTGCTGCCATTACCCTAATCAGAAAAAGGATTATCATACATAATATCTACATTATGATTACATTCTGACATGTTGAATGAGCGGACATCCTGCATAAATTATTAAGTACATTAATGCATGAAAAAGTTTTACTTGCTAATTTTCGTCAATTCACGTTTTTTTCTAAAAAATTGAAAGTCTTTCAAGCAGATAAAAAGGGAATATAATCAAACAGGTAAGTAAAAGAGAATACACACTTTACCAACCTCAGTGAAATGAGTGACGACGACCACAACTGATAATGATAATAGGTAAGTACATTTTCTGTTTTATTTTGCATAAATGTAAAAAGCGAACTACTTTTGCTGTCTTTGCAAGTAAAATAGCAATTTCAATAAAGACAGCATTTTTTATGAAGTGGGGTAAAAGGGTAGTGAAACAGCAGCAGCAGCAGCTTATTACAGTAATTATAGCTTTTAAGTAAGGTTTTAAAAATTTACTCAACAAATGTTGATGGAAAAGACGAAATTAAGAATGGTACATCGTTTACTATATTTATTTATGCTACTTAAGTACCGTGACTAACGNCTTATTACAGTAATTATAGCTTTTAAGTAAGGTTTTAAAAATTTACTCAACAAATGTTGATGGAAAAGACGAAATTAAGAATGGTACATCGTTTACTATATTTATTTATGCTACTTAAGTACCGTGACTAACGATAATGACGAGCTGCATGATTGCTCGTTTTTAAATGTGAGATAATAATTTTATTTAATTACCCTTCCCATTCGTCACTTTATAAACTCTGGTATTTATTTAGATTAGCTACCTAAACGTGGTGATAAGAATAGAACTAAAACTTTTGTCTTTTGAACTATGTACAAATAGTTGCATTAATATTTCCTTCGATTGATTGCTTATTATAAAGAGTTTCTTTTTAGGTTACTTTTCTTGGCTTAGGTATAAACCTCGTGCATATTATTATATATGTATTTTCCTACCGGAAACAGAGAACATATTTTCATATTGCTCTTATTGTCAAAGTAAAAGGCTTTCCTGGTCATTTTCTGATTTATGAGGATGTTAAATGAAAAAATGTATATTTTCATTACTGGTAATATAAATTGTTGCAGTTTTCAGGTTTTCTATGCAAATCAACGTTTCACAATGCCCCAAATACATATCCTTGGTTGAGCCTTGTATTCTTCGGCGGTGCAGCAAACAACAAAACAATAAAAATGAGGTTTAGTTAGTTAGAATGAAATTCCACATCGTATTATTGTGTTTTTATTTATTTTGTACACACAACGCACAATGCATCATCACACGAGTACTTTACATACAATAATATATGTTGGTTGGTAATAAATTTAAATGGCTCTTTCACACAAAACTTGTCAATCGTTATAATAACGAATGCGTCAATGATCGTGACATTTCCGTTTTGAGAAATTAATGTGAATTGCCGTGATTATCTATTATTGTAAATTTGTATATACCTACTATAAATATGCGGGCGGAGAAATATTATATAGTGGTAACGGTGGGTGGACTAGAATGAATGTATAGTAAAAACAATAATAAATGTAATTTCCGCACCATTACCCATGACATATTATATTATATTCTAACACTCCTGCTGATTAACTCTACAACGTTCAAACATGAAAAATGATTTATGTACATATTATATTTATGACAGACACATGAAGTTTACAACTCACAGCCAGTGTAGTGTATAGTATATATCCGTATTGTAAATTGTACTTAAACAAGTCTATTTCTTAGCAGATATGACTTATATATATGTATCTATGTAGTTAATTATTCTTATATACGATTGTGAAGATGATAATAAATTATTATTTAGGTACTTTTAATTTAAATATGCAAACTAGATAGCCTCCTTCTCTTTGCTAATCATCAGTACATTTGTATAAATTTATAGTTTTTTAAATTATTATTAATAATACTTCTTTTTTGCGATAATGACTGATACGTTTTATTGTTACCAAGTTTAAGTCGGTTCACTCAAAACTGGAGAAAGATCCGGTTGTCCGTTTTCCGTCGAACGGTGAAATATTAGCTATGGAGCCTGACTATACGACCCAAAAACGTTGCTTGATCCAGCGTCAGTTCCAAAATAATTAAGCTTGGAATTATCAAAGTCGCCCGTTTTTATCTCATCCATAAATCTCCACATGATCACGAGTGTAGTAACCCTGTACACCTTTTCCACTTCTAAAACTCCACTTATCACCGAGTATTCTCCAAGAAGTAGATCAATTACGGAGCCGCCAATCCCAAACAGAAGGAGAAGCGTCCTCATGAAAAACCAGTGTTTACAGTGGCGGAGATTTCGCTATATTTTTTCATATTTGCACAGAATGGATGTATAGAAGGATGGTCGGTGTCGTTTTCAATGGGATTAAGTGACGTACGGAAGAACATAATGGTAATGATAGTATCCAGTTTTCCACGGAACATGGTTCATCAAAAAGCAAGTCGTGTCGATTGATGTAGAAAAAATGAAACAAGAAAATTGGAAAAATTATGATATTTTTTTATAAATAATTCAACACCTGTCCTCCCTTCTATATTTACTACAAATGTGTTCACAAATGCTAAAAAGCATAAACTGAGGTATAGCCATACGTTAATGTGCGAAAATGATATTAATAAAAGTTAGCAGCATACAGTGACTAAAAAAGGAAGTAATATCAAGCTGCTACAACAAGCATGCATATACCATATACCATACTTAACCAATTCTACTACGCTTTATGAAAAGAATAACTTTGAATAATTGGTAGTTGTTGAGCTGTTGGATAGAAATGCTAACATCTTCCCAAAAGGCTGGCTCTAGGTAGCTTTCTTTTTATGCCCGGATTTCAATTCCCATTTCAAAAGTAAGAAAAAACAGAAGGACAAACCCGAATAGTTGTGAAGTGTGCATGATGGAAACAAAACAGAGAGGGGAAATTCTTTATTCATTCATACTGCTACTCCATTTCATCATGCAATTTATTTGTCATATATATTGCCTCTACGCGTATGTAGGTATAAAGTTGCATATTTCAGTGTTTTTGTTCTGTGGGTCAGACCAGTGTACCTATTCATATCCACGTTTATGTTGTTTTATTAGCACACTTTTTAGTGATAGTCTGTTGTATGCTATTTGCTACACTACATATTATGACTGTCTGGTGGTAGGAAGGCAACTGTCTTCCAGCACGGATTCTCGTGGCGGTGATGGTGCACCATGTGTACCAACAACTCAACTTATTTGCATGTATTATGAATTATTCGTCGATGTGGAAGAATTATATCCACTGGGAAGTGAAGGAACAAGGGCAGAGATGAGCAAACGTTAAGAATAAACAAGCTTGAGGCATGCTAGTAGACATATGAACATATAGGAATACTATTTTAGGCATAGGCGAAGAATAAAAAAAGGTAACAGTGAAAATTATTGCTCTACTGACTGAATGACAAGGCGCATTCAACTTATGGTACAAAAGGGAGCATTTACGAAAAGAGTCTATTTCTATACAAAACACTTGGAAAGAAATAATTACACGCTTCTTCATTTGAGCTTTATTGTAACCTTTCGGAAAATAGAGTTAATTTACTGACAACTGCGTCTAGGTACTACCACTCTGCAAATATATTTACGAGTCTATTTGTAGCAGAGTTTTTATGTAGGTACATAGGTACGTTGCATTGAAAAACAAACATTTGTCGACAAGTGTATTTATGAGAAAGACGGTGATGCTGATGATAGCATACAAAACGCTGTGTGTACTATTATGACATATATTTTGCTTAGCTGCCTACATATTAACACATGATACGTCTATTATTATGTCAGTAGAGAGGTCACACAAGCAAATATTTCTTCCAAAACCGCCGTTGTGACGGTAGTTGTGTCAAACCAAGCATAAATCAAACTGTTCTATTCAACAGAGAAAAAAAATTACATAGACGTGAAATTTTTTTAGAAAAGTTTTCTTCTCGTGTATATTTTTTTACAGGACAAATGTACAGATGTCGATAAGTTAAGCATTTACAAAGTTGTTTCAATGAAGGCAAAGGGGACAGTTGATGAGGATAGTTAAAAATGAAGAACTTCACTGATACCCGTTTCAGATTAGGCTCATGTGTTGAATGAGTGAAATGAATGATGATACCCTGAGATATGGGCTGTATCTCTTTTGTCGTCTCGTCTTCAAAGAATAATATATATATTTACATATACATTGACGGTTCACCTACCTAGCTAAATAATTTACAATTAGCACATACCTGTGTATATTATAATGCGACAACTTTTTAATCTTGGTACAGAAATAGGATACAAGTGTGCCATTTGAGATATCTTTATAAATGTCACATGATGTATATGGGAAAAATGTGGTGGTAAGGTGTAAGCAAACTTGTAAGGGTAAGCAAAACATTAAAAAAATAAGGCATGACATTAAAAATATCACTATCACTTTTTTTACAGATTGCACTACTCAAAGAGATAGAGAGACTCAAAGACATGATCAAATGGAATCGAAAACATATCAACCTCTGACGTACCTACTTACCACCTATATTCTTTTTTTAAACTTTATAATTCAGTCTAAAGCATATTATAGCTTGAATATTATTATTATTATTAACATTATTATTTTGTTTTGATATGCTAATTTGTTTTTAAACAAAGCCTTGACACGATGATCAAATAAACCTTGTCAAATGATAGAGACAAACTACTTGAACTGCGCTATATTTTATTAATGCGTGTTGTAATCAGATAGTGGCCTGTCCATACGTAATATGTAATTTCAGTATAATACGGTTATTTACGAGCAAAAGAGAGTGAGTTGACATGTAACGTGACAGCAGCAGAGATGCTTGCTGGTGAAGAAAAAAAAATAAAGTGCAAATATATTACTACTAACTGCTCTTGCTCTACTACTACTTCTGCTAGCAAAAGGGAATTTCATGACGTGGGATAATGTTAGCCTCAATGTACAATGACAAAAAGGATAGTGTTTTTTTAGCAAGATACGCACACAGATACATATAATTTGTTTATAAGACTCTGATGATGAGATAGATCAGTAAAAGGTACAAAAGCTTAAATAAAATATATACTATGTAGAAAAGTAAACAGAAAATGAAGTTGACGGGAGGCATGCACGCTTTTGCTACTAAACAAATTTTTTTTGTGCTAAGTAAGCTTACCATCGGTGCCCCACTGTTCAGCAAGAGGAAGAGAAAGACTTCTATGGCAAAAGTGATCACAATCCCAGTGAGAAGAATGACGGACCAATACCCTGCAAATGCCAAAAGCCAAGTTGAATTGGATATAAATTAGATGTGATCGACCACCTGTCCATCTTTCTCTCTCCACCAACGCGTGTTTTAGTATCAAAAGAACGCATTAGCTTTTGACTGCCGAGCCAGATAGAACGGACAAAAGAAGATGGAAAGGTAGAGAGAGAGAGAGAGGGGCATTATGAAACCGTGACTTAAAAGGAAAAAGGGGGTTAGTTTATTGTGATCGATGCAATAAATATCTTCCTGCAATCTTTGCACTCATCATCACTACACATATTATGTATATGCATTGGCTTACTGCCATATTATTATCATCATAATAGTAATATATTATATTGAAGGGATTTAATCTCTAGAAGGCAGTGATTTTAGGCATTATAGCTGCCTGACTAGCAGCGGAAGGAATTGATGCGTAAACCTACTTGTGTAAGTTCCGTCGTTAAAAGAATGACCGTCATCCAGCCTTACTGACTGGTTGCCGTTGCTGTTGCTGCTACTGCTGCTGCTGCCGCCAGGGTGTCTATTGACAATAGAGGCAGCTGTGTTAGTGCGAATGCTTGTTCCAGTCAGTTCTCTGTCACTTTTTGTTGGAATTTTCCCGAGAAGGATGGATAGACAAACGCCTCGGTACACTGCGAATATCACGGCTACAATCTGCAATAACAAAGTTATGTACGATGAGAAAAATGACATTACAAGTTATGTCGATTAATAAATTACAATAAAGGAAATTAAAGAATAAGATAAACTATAAATAGCAAGCTGCTATGTGGGCAGGCTTATATGTACTGTACGACACCACACCATGTGCGCACCTTCTCAGAATGCCATTGACCACAATACCATTGTATTGCATTGTATTGTAATCATCATCATCATCATTATCATCTATTCAGCATTATCATGATCAAGCGTTAAAAAAGGAGTACCGATAACGAAAAATATTGTAAAACTCATGAATACTTACTAGACAAGAAAGAAAAACATTATACAACTCACCAGGTCTATAAAGGCAATGAATCGAATGGATTTTAGAGTTGAAAATTTCCAAGACCCCATTTTCGTTTTTCTTTACGTTGCTATTTATTCAGTTCAGTCAGTCAATATATCTCGTTGTCAATATTGAACTTTTAAATGTATATATGTTTCTTTTTCTTATTTGTGGCAATCTGTCGTTCCAACTTCCAGAGGTTAAGCCAAGTGTGTATACTTTAGGTATATTCTTCAGTATTTTTTTTTGGTGGAAAGAAAATATACTGGAGATGCCAAACCAGACAGTTTCAATTTTCTCGGGAAAATGAAGAATTTTTGAAGGTTTACATAAATGTGTTAAATTTTGTCGCTCTTTTTCTCAATCTTGACAATGCTATTCTATTACAGTTTCTCATCCGCATAACATGCTTTTCTTGTTTCCACCCTAGTTTTATTGCTCGTTTATGGGGCTTTATGGAAGCGACAAAGATGAACTTTCCCAGAACCTTCGTAATATTTTCAGAAATGGACAGTATTTTTCCAGTTGTTGTGTCTACAATCGTTTATCGGAGTGGATACTGGATGCATACATATCTATATATTTGTATAGTAAGTAGGTAGGTATGCACACACACACACGTTTCCACAATCTTTCTAGTAGCGGATTCTCGGTTAGTTCAAGTTATACAAGAAGTAGGTAATAAAGCCAAGTAAACTGCTGTGCTTGACACAATTTTACTTTGCATAATATTCTTCTTTAGTACAAGATAGAATGGTATCGTTCACTCACAACTATTTCAATTCAACTATAAAACTCTCTTGTTTGTACTACTTGTCACGGCTTTGCAGAAAAAAAACCAACCAACTTGGAAACTTTGATGATGACGATAACCAAGACTTTTTTATACGCTCAAGGAGATTTTCTTTTCACGTAAAGGAGATTTTGTCCACAATTTTTTTTCTATTACGCTTGGCGTGGTCGATACTTCTTTGATATTCTCAACGTGCCTCCATATTTGCAAATAATCCCAATAAAATGTATTGAATCAGAAAAAAAGCTATAATCTGAAATGGAGAGAAAGTCTCTCATTGACCTTACACGTTCACAAACAGTTTATTTCTGACTAGTAGTCAGACATAAAAAGGGAAAGGAGCGTGGAGTAGCAGTAGTAGTAGTATAGTAGCAGTCTACCTCAGCCAGTATTTTTTTGTCTGATAGGCAGTTAGTTTCTGATGATGTTTTGAGGGTTGGTGAAAGAATATATGAAAGGAAAAAAATATAAGCTGTTGATATTGACACTGATCGGTACAACAAACACAATCCTAATAAACATTACATATTTGCCCCATAAATGCGATAAAAAGTGCCGAAAATCCGTTGTAAATCTATCCGCCGGCTGTCTAACATCAATCCAACGATCATATCGAGTCACTCACTTTTTTTTCTATTTGTTGCGTACTTGCTGAACTGGTAGGATTTACCTTGCAATAATAATAATAATAATAATAATACATATGCTTATATAGACAGTATAGTAGTGTATTCTCAACAGCAAAAACGAATTCGTTGTTTTTTGTGTACATTTAGGTTCATACGATCATTTGTACAAACATGACCTCTTCTTTTTCTGCTTCTTCTTCTTCACGAACATTCACCACCACACTCGTCGTAAATCCTTTTAATGTATATACTACGGGCACATTATTTCTCTCGTTACTTGTATCTCGCTCTGGTACATTTTACGGGTAAGTTGGTCCAAGCAAAGTATTATAAAGCTCTTTATTAGATAAACCAACAAGATTGTTTGATTTTAGTGGTTTTTACGTATCCCTTTTCCTTCCTCTTGTTCTGCAAATATTTTTACAAAAAGTGAACTCAAGGAATGTACAAACTCAATAGTGATGATGATGATGCTTTCAAACTTTTTTTTGCTTTATTTTGGACAATGACTTAAAAGCTGCTGCTGCTTAAATAAGAGCTGTGTGTGTGAGCAGACAAGCAGTAAATAAAGTCTGTTTTCAAAAAGATATATTATATCAGTTACGACGATATAATCTTCCCAGTACAAAAAAAACCGGAAGAGGTAGACAACGTTTTGGAGTAACCAAATTAAAGTAGGATGTATACGTACTTTACGCTGAAAAGATCTATGGCTTTTTTAACTTCCAATTGGTATTTATTAGCCTGTTTATCTTTTTGTATCCTCTTTATGGTAATTCTCTACTTCCTCCTCCCATATATCCTTCGTTGGTGGCTGCTTGCTTGCTGGTGGTAATGATTCATCGGAAACACGGAATGGGAGTTTTTTTAGCTGTCGTTTTTATGCATTTTTTTCTCAGCTTCTATTTTTTTGCTATTTACGTATTTCATCCACTTCCACTGCCATTCACACGGAAAGAATTGATTCTGAGAAAAAGCTGAAAAATACTCCAGCTCAATTCAATGCAACACCACGATCGTTTGATCCGATCCACTTGCTTGAGTTGTTAGCACACAGAAAATATCACACAAGAAAAAGAAAGTTTACAAAAAACTTCTCTTTTTCCACTGATGCTCGTCTCTCGTTTTAACTTTTGTATTTTTCAACTACTCCACTCTTCAGTATTGACGTCGACTGGCAGTTGAACAAAAAAAGAACTTTTTCGGTAATATCTCACACAAAATATTACTATTATTATTATTATAGTTTTCAAGTACCTATATTAAAGCTTATTATAATGGCGATATGATGATGATGATGATAATAATAATAATGATGATAGTAAGGAGAAACGTTAAAAGTTTAAACAAATCTTGTCAGTTTGGCAAGAACAACTTGCATCTTGACTGTGTTTT
>JAHZMT010001912.1:0-12506 GCA_027743785.1 Sinhomidia bicolor | reverse complement strand
AAACGATAATGTCATAATTCCGTTGTTTGAACCCTTCCTAGTTTTATCGTTCATTATAAAACATATTAAACTTTGGAGATGGACAGATACTATTTTTTATCTTTATTTATGAGACGACTCAACACATTCGCGTACGCGCATTCGCAAACCATATTTGGTTTACTGAAAACTTAAATGGTACATTCTGTACGTGTACGTAGTACGTACATCGTACATGTGAACATTTCCGTGTAGAACTTTCACAAAACTACATAGCAATTCATCATTCCATAATTTTTATCCTACACTATTTAATTACGTATACCTATGTAACGGTTAACTAGATGTATTTGTATTTTTGGCAGACAATTTTTTGTTAGCATTTTTACTACATTATATGGTTATGATGATTTTTAAAATATTAAACTAACATTGGAGTACGTTCGACATTGATAAAATTATAAAGTTTACAACATTTGACAAAGCACCGTTTCATTATCTTTAAAACGAGAAAAAGCGGTTTCGCACACATACAAATGAGCCACATCATGACATGCAAACATGCGGATTAAAATGTCATTATTTTCGTTACTTTTTCCTACTTTTTCCTACTTTTTCAAGTCCAAACAAACAAGAGACTTTCTAGCTGGATTGACAACTAGGTATTATTATTCCATACATTTTTGGAAACTATCTCCTTTCATACACTTGTGTTTTTGTAAGAAAAAAGGAAAAATGCATTTTGTAAATGTTTATAAATAAGGTCTACACCTATAACCTATTATGTTTGTAACTACTGAACTACAAGTAGAGCTGTGAAAAGCATCAAAATATGATTAGATATACATACTTAAAGATATCACAATGCCTTCTTTTCCACTTCGCTGTCTTGATGCTTTAATGATGATGATCTCATTAATTAATACCATTAATATGACTAATAAATTTTGAAAACTATGTTACAACATTACTAATGTAATTATACTTAATACTTATACATACATATCTATTTACACTTTCATATTTCAGGTTCTATATTATGTACATTGTAGGAATACATGACTTTAGCTATATGATTTGAATTTTTAAATGGCTAGCATTCAGTCAGACTATTAAAAAGAAATTTTTATTTATGGCTTTTACGTGTTATTTATACGAGTACACGCGCAATTGTTACAAAACGTATTTTAAACTAATGGGTGCCTTGCTTATTAAATTCAATATTAAATTCTGTTTTTGTACGAAATTCCAACCAAGAACATAAATTATTTCATTTACAGTTAAACTATTATAGTATGTATCTATGTATCTGTATATTATTTTATAAGTTACGCTATATATTGAAAAAGCGTTTTGTCCATTTATTGGTTACAATATTTAATAAACAGCAAGTTACGCGCATTTTTTGATAGGTAATATTAATATTTTTTTCAATTTCAACAACTCATTGTTGGTTTAAAATGCGCTATGATTGTTACCACTACCATTTCCACTACTGTTATTGTGACTATTTCCACCATGACCGTACCCGTGGTGGGCATGTGGGTGGGCGTAATTATGATATTGATGATGATGTGGATGATGATGTGCTGACGCAACAGGATTAGTAATGATATTAGGGCTTGCACCACTTGTTATACTACTAGATATCAGTCTTGGTTCCCCCGAGTACTGCTGGAGAATGCTACTCGCAACACTGCTATTTGCCCCATTATTGAAATCAACAATGAGGTGCTTCCTGGCAGGCATCGGTGTTTGGAATGTCGTCAACACATTGAGAGATGCTCCTTTTCCTAGATCCTGTTGTGAAACAAAAGACTCTGTCAAATATTCATCACCACCGACGCTATTACCACCACCAGCAACACAACTTTTAGTTGTCCCATTGTTCTCATCCTTCCGCTTTTGCTGCTGCTTTTGCTTTGATGGCTTCCATCCAAAACTGTCAATGCATTCACCACCATTGTTTTCATTCCCACCGCCACCACCACTACTGACTACCGAAATTAAAGAACTGTCATCAGCTACGCGCGTCATACTATTTTCTGCTTTCTTTGAAGATGACGACGCTGTCACCATACCAGTTGACAAGCGTAACTGCTCAGCATTGTGATAATGATTCCCTGCTTCTTCTCCAGCTTCTGGAGGAGAGTTACCAGATGAAGAAGGCATCACCATCATCATCAACATGTTATCAGATTCTCCGTCATCGAAGCGTTGACTATTGTTTAAACTTTGTTTACTGTTACGCTTGTTATTTGTTACTCGATTATAACTACCACCGCTACGGTTACTGGCGGCACTGCCGCTACTGGATCTAGAGCTATTGTTGTTGTTATTATTTCCGCGTAATGCATTAGTACCACTATTACCACCACCGCTTCCTCCTCCTGACGATACCTTATTGCCTTTTCCTCTATTGTTCATAGCATAATTTATCTGTTGTTGGGAATGGCGGGGATGATGATGATGGTGGCGAGCTTTTGACGAGGAAGATCGAATTTTAAGTTTTGGCTTGAGATTGTTAAGTTTGAGATATGCATCAGCGGAAGTAGGGAAAGCAGACTCTTCATCTGATGAAGATGACGAGGGTGTAGATATGAAGGAGTGACTTGGTGAAATTGATGTGGTGGAGGGTGTCGCACTTGCAATGAGCAAAGGTGCTGCCGAACTGCTGCTAGCTGATGCCGCAGAAATGCCGTTAGCGGCAACAGTGGCGTTAGCGTGAACTGATGGCGACAGCCAAGAAGGATACTAAAAAATAACAAAATACAAACGTGCAACAAAACGTAAAACTTTATGGTAAAAATAATTACAAACATTATGAAAGCTCAAAATTGAATAGATAAACAAAAAGCATTTCAATTTTTTTAGAAACTCACACAGGCATGCAAAATTGTAAACGAATTTAAAATGCAAAAGTGAAAGTGACACAGGAAAGATATGAGGGGAAATGGGGAAAAGTGATACACAAATTTTCTAAAACATGACACGCAAGGGTAAAACAGCAATGAAAATTAATCGCTGCTGTGACTGTTCAAATGCATGTAACATGGTGCTCCTTAAAAAATTCATTCAAACAGCTTGCTACCAGCGATCATATAGATAAGGTCTAACATTAACATTAAGTAGTTGTGAGTATCTCAATGCATCAATAAAGTAGTAAGTATTTCCGTATCGGAGGAAAACAGGGAGAGTCAAACAGCAGCAAAAGCGGATAGTACAATCTCGAATGGTCAAAAAACACGTCAATTAACATTATCTATAGGAGAACAACTTGGAGAACAGGGGAAATTTTTTTAAATCAGTTAATCTTTCATAAAAACACTAACCTTTTTAATGTCTTGTGAACAAATGTTCAAAGACCCAGTTTTATTATTCTGGGACACTGAAGCAGCGGACGCAGCCCATCCAACCATTTTCGGGGACGCAATCAGGCCAAAATCATTTCCACCTCCAGACACTGGTGGACGAGATCCTCCATTCAGAGCTTTTGGAGTGGAATCTCCAAACACAGTATAACCAGATTTCTATAATAATAATAATTAACAGGAAAATATATTGTAGACATATACATATTTAGTAAATACTTTTAAAACAAAATGCCAAGTGATCCTACTTTCATCCTGTTCAAAAGTTTGCATTTTTTGTATGGTAAAAGTAGAGCGTAAATCTTAAAAGATGAGAAGAGTAGCGAATCCTCTTTAGGAAAAATATAACGCTGTGATCCCTCTGACCTGATCCCCACTGTTCCACTACATTACATTATGGTTATCAAAAGATAAGTTTAGAGGATTAGAGCGGAACAGTAGGTGGGATTAAGTTCTTTGTCATATTGCTAAATAGACACGGTGTACGACTAGACTTGAACTGGGAGCAGCGGTAGTAGTCAGTATGGAAGGCGGCTAATAATAATAATATCTCATCTCTCTCCTTTTCTCCACATGAAATGTTTTGCTCCAGTTTTTGCAATCTGCCGTGTTGTACCACTCTCTTCTTTTGCTTATGTATGAAGGGAAACACAGAGGGCTAAAAAACTTTTATGGAAAGTCATTCTCTCTCTAGTCCTTCGTAATACCTTAGTAGTTCCATTCTCGTTGCTGAAGCGAAGCCGCCGTTACGTCGCGCTCCGCTTTAATAATTTTAATCAAGTCATAAAAGTTTTAAGAGAGCTGCTAGTGATGAAATGAAAAATCTATATACATAATACGAGGAAAGCCGGCTTTCATCATGATACCATGTGTTGGGCTTTGTGCGGTGGGTGTAGTACTATAATATGCATTATATTAGGTATGTTCACCTCTTTCTTCTCCCGTCACATCTCTTTAGGGTTTATGAATGTACTAACACAGCATATTTTATATTTATATTTTTTCTATTTCAAATATATGAAACGTAGCGATACGAAGAAAGGAAAATACATACAAGCATTTGTAACTCTTTCTTTCCCCAGAGAAGACCCTCAGCAGCAAACAAAGCCGTGTACTAATCTATACTGTATTATTATTTACTTTACTTCACACACATATCAGAAAAAGTTCATTGTGTATTCAGCATTATTTTTTAAAAATATAAAACCAGATATTTGCAAAAATACATATGTATATTTCAGACTTCTTCTCAGCGTTCTTATTATTTTCCTAGCGGTAATATATCAGTGTTGGTCGACTAGTGACAACGACATACCAACAACACAATAGTATTATTCACGTATGCAAGAAATAAAAAAAAATGTTATGTGTTTTCAAATGTGACATTATACATGAGATATTGATCCACAAGAATCTACGCTCACAACTCAAAATTGTAGAAAAAACGTTTCACTTTACCCTTATTAGGACGGAAAAGACAGGAGGAGAAAGTAAAAGCGGTTGTGAAAAAAGGCGTGGATGAAAAAGAATCAACAGAGAGAGAGAGAAAGTCATAATGACTAACCAAGCACAACCTATTATGCAAATAGACAAAAAAGGAAAACATTGGTACATAGTAAGAATAAAAGGAGTGGAAAGTTGGAGGAGTCAATGCTCTTACACAGTTTATATCGCTTTCTCTTCTTTAAAAATACCTTTGCTTTTAGTGACACGAAACAAACAAGATAACAGCAATACTTAGCATTTGCCGTAGTTGTTTGCTGTTGTCGTCGTCTTTTTTTTTGTGTCGACCAACGATGATACTGATGACTATTATTCTGATTTTGGGGAAGAGAAGCAAAAAAATATTATGTTATGAAGGGAGAGAAAGACTCCTCTGATGAAATGACTAAGCATATGCTTTTTTTCCAAGGGTGTAAAGTTTTCCCGTGTTTTTCATATGGCAATGTCAATATATGCCACTTTCATAAAAGCTGAAATTCCGTCGGATATCAGCTCTTTTCTTTTTCGTGCATCTCATCAAGGCAAAATGAGCAAAGTTTTCCTTTTGTTTCCGTCAATTAAATTTCCCTACGTTCCGTTCATGTTGTTTTCACAAAGGCTTTTATGCTAGTAAATAATATGAAGACTTTTTTTGTATATCAAAAACGGACCATTATTAAAACAATATGGAATACCATAATATACATATTTCAAATATTACTTATACAACAAACGTTATATTATGTATTATAAGTATTACACTTTCAGTCTCAACTCTACAGCAAGCAGTGGTATACATTTCCTGTCCGTATAGATTTAAATATAAAAAGGAAATGATAACAAAAAAGACCGAGAACAAAAAGTCGTAAAATGCAGATTTTTTTTATTTTTAATAATAATCATAATAATTCACCATTGTTTTTCCTACCTCCCCTCCCGGTTTGTTTGCGGCTTCATTTGTGACAATTTTGTATTATTAACTTTGTTTACTATTATGCGTAATTTTCTGTAAGCCTAACACTTTACAGTAGAAAGCAACAACTGCAATAATACCAGCAAGAACGTAGAACGAAGAAGAAAAGTAATAAAATGCTTGCTTGTTGATTGCATAGAATAAGCCTAGTAGTTAAACTGCAACGCAACCCAGTGGTTTGTCATATTATGCCACGGATTATAATTGGGAAAGTTAATACGAGCATTTTGTGTTGGCATGCGCTTTGATAATTTGTGCGAAAAACCGTCAGATAATAAAACGCATATAACCGCTCGGTTCCTTTCTGCTAATTTCGTGATTATGTGAAATATTTACTGTATTAATTATTACGACAAAAAAATAGTTGTACATACGATATGCGATATTCGTGTACAGAGTAAATATGCTTTGCTGGTAAATTAAAACTTGGGCAAAATATAACCAACCGACAGCTTTTTCCATCCAGCAAAAATTTTTCATTTACTCGTTAATATTTTGCAGCTTATAATTTATTAATACTGCATGTTCTGCTAATACAATATTTATAACAAATTGTTATTCTGCGAATAAATACAAAATAGTCCATGTGCAAACAAACTAGCGCGTATGATGTTCTTTTTTTCGTACTAAATGCACGTAATTGGAAATTTTGACATATTTTCCGGGGAGTTTTTTAGTAATTACAAAGTAGGTATGTTTAATACGAATATGCATGTCTGTATATGCAGGCATTTAACAAAATTCCAACGCATTTAGCTTAATGTATGTGTACCACATTATATAGGTTGCACGAAAGCAGACTGTGTAAAACCGGAAATCGCATCTCATAAAATTCTGTCTAATTTAACAACGTAGTCAACAAACGGTGGCAGTGCTTAGTAAAATCGTTCGTACTTTCACCAACAAACCATAAAATGTTTCGTAGTAGAAGATATGCAAAACATTTCAAAATTTACGAGTTTACATCCACCAGAGGCTTTCATTATAATAATAATATCTTTATTGTACATGTAAACGAATGTATGCATACTATTATGACTGTTAATGATAAGGAAAGGATTTTAATAATGTTTGCTTTGCTTACTATGCTTACATGCTTCTCCCCGTTGATTAGGGTAGTGGTGGCGTAGGGAATTGGAGAGTGGCGATCCTCAACCACAGCGTAGTTATTGGCATTCTCGTATTCATTCAAATCATTATGACTTGTCTTTACGGATTTGAGGGTGAGTTGCTTTTGCTGGTTGGCTGCATCGATCCACAGATTGTCATCTTGGTAATGCGGAGGAATGGAACCATCCGGGATTTCCGTTGTAGATACTGAAAATCATTTGTAATTAAACATGAAACTCATTGTCTGTTTCAAACACAAAAGGTAAAATGGAAAACATGTCCAATAGTCAAATCCAAACTCTGCTTGTATGCAATATGCACGTATTACTCACTCGGGCTTATTTCTTCGTTAGTTGTGCATATTCCAAGGATCTAACTAAAATTCTACCAAGGAAAATGCAGTTGTTTGTTAAGTTTACTACCTCTCCTGCTGTTTTACAAGTTTTGGGGTAACTTGATCATTGCAGTGTGAAGGTCGACTTTGGCCGACTGCGAGTTGAGACTATATGTACAGTTGTTACAACAAACAGTTCAACATAAGACTTCATGGTGTTATGTATGAGTGAAGGAAAATATCATCTTTTCAAAAATTATTGGGGTTTTTGGTTGAACGCAGGTTATTAATTAATTAGTATTCTCTTCTAACACAGTGCAATGATATTATTGATATTACAAGCATGGGGTTGATGCACATCTAAATCTGTACGATACATGTAGTAGTAGTACATTGCGTATTATAGTGATTAGGAATATGTAGTTCTTTAAAAGTTTTATGACTCATATATGTCACGAAGCAGTAGGCGCCACACCCAAAAAGAACTCCTGTGGTTTTGATTTTGATTACTTATACAACACACGTCTTTCCTTCAAACTTTTCTCATCATTTTTATGAAAAAATACTGGTATCCGAATAATAAAACTACACCCAGTCTTTGCAACTTGCCGTACTTTTTATGACCTCAATACATGAAACAGAGCAGCAGATGATGCAAAACTTCCAAATTTTGTTATAGCTGTCATTGTTCAGCGCTAAAAAATATCAAGGTTTATTACCGGGAAAAATCAATACGGAATGGGTAAAAAGGCAGATATGTAGACAACGTGGATATTATCTAAAAAATATGAGAACTCAGTATTAAAAATTCTGTTGAAAGTTATTGAACTGCTGATTTAATTAGTAACGTCCAATGTGCCAGAAAATAAGAAAATTCTTACTTTAGCCAGACTTAAAAAATGAAAAGCAAACTCTAATATATATAAGAGAATTTTCAGTTTATGAAATGAAATAGCTCCCTATTTCAATATGACAGCGCTTGTTTTTGTCAGCATTATGAATAAAATATGCAGTTACATATCACGTTGTGCGAAACGGCGTGTGTATATAATGAATTAAGAGAGAAAGTGTATGAAATACTGAAAACCGATACTGAGTGAGTTAAGCTGCTCGTATTTCACAAATGTTTTATGTATGTCGCCATTTAGCAAAGTGTCAGGAGCGGTTAAAAATGGATGATTTGACCATGTACAACAAAACAGATATGGTATGCATAGTTCATCCACCACATTCTTTAGTTTATATTCTTGAAATCATTTATAGGTATAAATAAAATATAACCTTTTAGTTTGTCACCGTCGCGGCGAAGAGTACAACGTCTCATATACAGAGCGAAAACAAAGACGAGCAACATTACAAAAATGACGCTGCCAATAAGAGAAATAAACCAGGCTTCGGAGAACAGCTCATCCCTGGCAGTTGTTGTATGCGCTCCTCCAAAACTGATGATCCCGTGATGGTGATTAGTAGTTTTTGATGAGGTATAACCTTCCAAGCCATTATTTATGCTGATGTGATTGTCCTCAAGATTATTACTGCCACTCCGACCATGGTTGTTGTTGTTGTTGTTATTATTAGAATTCGAGGAGCCATCATCATAGGGCATTTTACCGTTGTTGCTGATTTTATTACCGTGTTTATTTCCTGGAATACTATCATGATGATTCGTTCCCGGATGAGATGCTCCAGAACTGCTGCCTTTATGTTTTCCACTTGAAGATCCACCACTGGCACTTCCATCCTTCCCATTTGAGTTGAAGCCACTACCCGCATCACCCCCCGTGCTGATAACATTATTGTTGTTGTTAATTATGTTGAGGATGTCGGCGGTTTCAAACGAGATAGAATTTTCTGCGAACGTTGCTCCAGCAGCATCCACACCACTCATTTTGTCGGCAGGTCGGAAATTAAGTGTCTTCATGGAA
Organism: Sinhomidia bicolor; assembly: GCA_027743785.1. Lineage (NCBI taxonomy): Eukaryota > Metazoa > Arthropoda > Collembola > Entomobryomorpha > Entomobryidae > Sinhomidia > Sinhomidia bicolor. The sequence goes on along the minus strand of JAHZMT010001912.1, from coordinate 3,332 downwards.
GAAAACGGTCCCATTCCTTTGGCGGTGAAACAGGCCATTTGCAAACTGTATGAGTGACCAGGTGACAAGTTGTTCAGGATTAATGAGACAGTACTGCCATTCACTGTCCGATTTCCCACCAGTGATGAGCCAGACCAAACTCGCAACTGTTTAACCACGGCAAAGCAAGTTACATATTAAAGTATGTAGCAAAACCACAATCAACTTAAACAAACATGAACACATTGAACTCTTGAAAGCTTCATTCATTTTCTTACCTGGTAGCCAAGCATGACTCCATTTTGCTGACGAAATGTAGGAGGTTTCCACCGGATTCCCAGGGCAGAATTGTTCAGTGGAATTGATTCAATCAAATCCGGGGAACCGACGGGAACTGCAATAAATACATTCATAATATTATTAACGATCGAAAAAAGTTGTTTGCTAATAGCAAATTGCTATTACAATTTACATATCATCAAATCATCATTTATGATCATTGCATCGTTTTGTTGTATGTAAAGCAAAAACATCAACGGCTAATTGCATGTTGTTCATTTGGTTTTTCGTTTTTCTCATTTTATTCAATGGCTTGAAGGCATGATGGCATTGATGGCATAATTTTACAAATATGTAAAATGATGATTTTATGAAACGCATTGGCACTTGGCAGGTGACAAGGAAAACACTCGATGCTACAAATCAATTTTAAAAAGCAGGAAATAGGAAATGACTTTCCTATTCCATTCCTATCAAGTCAAACCAAAACTCGTAAATTAAAACCGAACCCTAAAGCGTCAATTTTAAACAACGTTGTAAGAGCTCCGCGGTCGCGTTGCTGTGCTGCTGCAACAAACTGGACGTCCGCTTTATTACGCTACGCACGGTGTGTGTATCGCTATCTGAGATTTTCACAAAGTCTTACGTTCCCGCCCGGCAAAAGTTCTGCTACGTCTTACGTTTTTGCTACAGTTCCTTTCCTTTCCTTAAATACTTATGGGTGCTTCGATTTTAAAAATAGCAAGCGCGAATCGTTACCACTTTATTGTTGCTAGTTGTTCCTGTTCCTGTACCTGCTTTTTCCTAATATCCCTGCGTTGACCTGACTGTTGATCAAACACGCGTACTCGTTTTCGTAAAAGGTATGCTTTGATTTTCAGTGTTTTTCTAAATTTTGTTGAGGACCTCAACTTGAGGTTCCTTTTATTTCTTAAATTTTTATAAACTAAATTTTTGGTTTCAACAAACTTCCGTAACAATTCTGATAACACTGGTTTTATAGTTTTATATCTTTGTGAAATAAAATTACTCAACTTTCCTCAGGTTAAATTTATTTAAGCTACAGGTTACAGGTCACAGGTCACGAGTAAAAGTTGTGTGAATTAAACGAATAAGAAGATTGGGATCAGCATTACTTTAATCTGCACATGTAAGACCAGCACAGAATGAGTCAAATGGAGGCTGTGAGAGGTAGTTTGGTATTTTTAATACTTAAATATTTAACCTAATTTACCTTTATAATTATAGGCCATTTATGTAGTTGCAAAAAGTTACTTTTGTAGTGATTTTCATATATAGTACAATGCAATTTATGGATTAAAAATTATTTGTTTACATCTTTGAGAAATATAGATTGCATTATTTGTTGTCTCAAGCTTTTTTTGATTTTCTAGTTCGACTTGCGAACATAAAAGCTCAACCATACTGTGAAAATTGCCTTGAAGTGAGCGCGGCACTACCCCGTATTCTAGTGGAAGCAAAAATTGCAGCTGTACAGAAGAGAGCTCAAAACAAACTGCAAGACTATCGACGCAACAGAATGTTGAAAAGTGGCGTTAATGATGTAAATATGATATTGATGGACGGCATACGGCATATAATAATGAAGAAGAAGTGTTTAAATGGTGGTAGGTTGTATCTATAAATAGTAATAATTTTATATTTTTTTCAGAAAACCGATTGTCCACAATCAATTGATTGTCATCTCTGCTTTTGTATCGATTGTGAATACCAGGTTTGTCTGACTTCAAAACGAGAGGCCAAAAACCATTTCATTGAAACGCAGCATGCAATCGGTTAAATATTTAGAAATTAATTTTATGAAATAAATAAACCAATTGACAATATCATTCTAAATAATTTCACTAATTTACTACAACTGGATCGGATATTTGTGTAATAGGGTATTCCGTCAAATATGAAAGCTGCAAGGAGCTGTACTGTTTTAAATGCAATAAGAGTATTTACATCTTTATAAATCCTCAAGTAAGCCACTATGTCGGCAATATGCTTACAGGAACGACAACTCATTTAGAGCGTAAGAGAAAGATGGTCGAGGTGGATCGTACTGTTTTCTGTCGTGGACTCTACAACTTTGGCCTAACGTGTTATATTAATTGTATCATTCAAGTATTGGTTCATACGTCGCAAATTAGCAATTTCTTCTTCCAAAATGAACGTAAGCTTTCACTGAGAAAGTTTTTCTCTGGTTCCGAAAAAGACCTTAGTTTTATTACAGTCTTTCAAGAATTATTGCTTGAAGTAAGTTATTTGAAAGGAACAGTCATTTGATTATACTTAAATATTCACTACAATACAGTATGGTAACTTTCTATTCTTGCCATTCGTTTTTAGTTTCAGAAATCATCTTCCGAAGCTTTTGTTCCATCTCGTTTACTGTACGTAGTTTGGATGAAGATGCCGCACGTTGGAGGAAAAAGACAGCATGATGCACACGAGTTTTTTATTTCTACCCTAAATATTATACATCAGGAATTTATTCTAGCAAAGGAGAATGACACGATAATAGATCAAACGTTTCTAGGTCGTTTACAATCAAAAGTGACTTGTAACGTGTGCCTGTAAGATATGAAATATATTGTTATCCTTGTACAGTGGTTTTAATCACTTTGTAGTAATGCCATTGGACCGTTGTTCATTCGTAGGCACAGTAGGTATACCGACGATCCATTTTTTGATATAGCGCTTGAGTTTATTACGGAGAATTCTAAGGGTGCTCCAATCCAGCTACATGAGTTACTGCAAGAATTCACAAAACTAGAGCATTTGGACGACTCCAATTTGCTGTACTGCACAATTTGTGCAAGGAAGACAAAATCTACAAAGCAACTGAGTTTCAAAGTTCTTCCCAGTGTGCTTTGTATTCAGCTTAAGGTAATAAAATGATCAATAGCTAGCCTATACTATAATCGTCTAATACAGTCGCAAAGAATATAGATTAACAGGACAGGATTGCTTTTCTTTTGTAACTGTCAGCGATTTCGTCACAACCCTCAATCAAGGTTTGACTATGTCAAAATAAGTACAAAGTTGGACATTCCAGAGTGTATTGA
>JAHZMT010001911.1:0-12631 GCA_027743785.1 Sinhomidia bicolor | reverse complement strand
AAATAATGAAACTGGACAGAAGTAGGGCTCGTTCAATCCACTGCATTTTGTTACATTCTCGGAAACTCTTGGGAGAAAACAAGTCAAAGCAGCAGCAGTAGTAGTAGCAGTTCAGTTCAGAGTGATGTTTTGGAGTCTATTTTCCCAGTTGCTTATATAGTTTACTTATTCAAGTACAGTTTTTCTCTCGACTCTCTCTCTCTCTCTCTCCAGTAGTGACTGATGATACCAATGCCAAAAAGTTTTTGAATAGGTATAACCAGTGGAATGGTACTTTTCTCTTTGGTGGTGGTACTAGTGGACAAGGAGTCATTTCATTAAACTAAATGGTGGTCGAATATATATGAGTACATGCATATATGTATATATACATTGCTGTAGTTAGAACGTACCATCTTCTTACTACATACATATATTACATTGCATTTTGCTAAAAAAAAAAGAGAAAACGAAACAAACAATGAGAGAGAATGAATACATGTATACATGCATGCATGCATGAGACTTTCCCAAGACCAAAATCAATAGACATTCTCTATTCTCTCTATTCATTCCACCTTTTTTCCTTCCATTTCACCACCATACCACTACCACTCAAGCCAGCTAGCACACCACCAGTTAAAAGGAAAAGGTTGAAAAAATAACAGTGTACCATGGAGGTAGATAGTTGTTATTTTTGTGTATATAAACGATCTGATGGTGAGTATATAAGCTTATATAATAATAAATTCCAAACATGATTACAGTGGTCTATGCAAGGCAAAAAAAAAGACACATCACATATGGCCCATTCATATCTTATCATATTATATCATAATAATAACCACTGCGATATATCTTTCTATATATTTAATGCAATAAAGAAATACGTACATATGCTAAATAAAATGCACTCTGAATACCGAATGACTCCTTTATTCTCCGTCCCTCCCCACACATTCCATTATTATACCGTGCCCGGTTGCATTGCACCGCACCACTGCTACCACTACCACCACCACCTCCACCATCTTCCTTCCTCTTGCCAGGAGAGTAAATGTCAATGCCATCAAAAAAAGGAGTGGAATGAAAAGAGTAAAGCTTTTTTCAGCTTGGAATAATATGTACTTTTTTATGTATCTGTGAATGCAAAAAGGTAAGGTAACAAGTTATTCTTTATTATTTTTTTGAGGGTGAGAATATAACGAACGAGCCGTTTGAATGGACTTTTTTATATTTTTCTTTGAAAAAGAAACATGCAATAATATTAATGGCATATTGTGTATATGGTAAGTATGATATATATATTTTATAAAAAGATAAAGCGTAATAATAAGAAAGAAAAGGAAAAAAACACAAAAAAGGAAACCCTTTTTTCCTTCCTACATGTACGTAACAACAGCGCATCTACGCCGTTGCTCTTGTTGCCGTTATAAAAACTTGTTATACGATACGATTATGCGTGATGATGATGATGATGTTGATGACGACGGCGATATGATCATGATCTGCAGGAAGGAAGTGGATGGCTGGCTGACTGGCTGGAAGGATAAATGAAAAAAGTTGAGAAAGTCTAAAAGTCCATTTGTGCATAATGTATAATTCAAAGAAAGGGAGTCGTCTAGCTGGAGACTCACTGAAATCTGCAGAAAATTGAGTTGAGCGAAAGAGAGAGAGAGGGAGTCAAGTGGAACGTGAATACATGCGAGAAAAAGTTGAGAAGGATCAAAAATAGCTATTTTCATTTCACTTTCCTTGAATACCAATTTATTTATATAAAAAAATGCGATGCAGCCGTACATAGCATTTTTCAGGTGCAGATGGCAGATTTTCAATGAGACTGCTGCTGGTTACTTCATTCATGCGCGTCATTAAAAAAGTGCATGGTTAAAAAAAGTTATACTCTTAAAAGGAAAAAAAATATTCTATTGAGCTTGTGCAAACATGTGAAAATGCAAAATCTGCACTTTTCTTTTAAATATATACATATAAATATAAATTTGATGGAATATAAAAATTCAATTTGTTTTTCAAGCTTATTTAATAAAAATGGGTGGTCATTTTACTATATAAAGCCAAACAATAATCATAATACGGTCACCATCAACCACCACCATCATCGTAAATTTAACAAGAAAATTGAAATGGTTTACGCTATGATTACTGCAAAAAAATACTGCAACATCAGCTTGAGAAAATCACTAGAAATAAAAATGAAACAAGTAGCAGCAGTACTAGCAGTAGTAGTTGCTTCCAAGTAGACTTGAATGGAAAAAAATAACTTTTTCTTCACAACAACAGCAGCAACAACAATAACCCAAGTACTTTTTTTTATGATATCTGCGTTTCTTTTCAGTTCAGACATTATTCTTTTTCTTTCATAAGGAAGAAAGCGATAAGGAAGTAAACAAGTAAGTTTTTTTGTTTTTCTTTCTTTCTTTCTTTTTTTCCTTTCTTTCCGTTGTCGTTTTCTGCTACTACCCCTATCTCATAAAAATATATACATATTTTTTTGTTTTCTTGTGAACACAAAAAAAAAAAGAAAAAAAATTGTACAAAGCTGTCTGACTGGGTAAACTTAAATATGTCTAGAAATGCTGAATTAGTAAGAGACCTTTTTTTCTTTTTCTTCTTGAAATTCACAGCTCATTTCCCATCTGCTTAAAAACAAAGTTATCGCGCAGTTATGTACATTTCGTTTTTCTTTGGAAAGAAATATATTAAAAAATATCCAACAACTGGCGTTGTATACAAATTTCTATTATTTTTATTCTTTCACTAAAAAAGTTTATATTTACTTCATCTTTTGTAAAGAAAATAAAATATCAGTAAAAAGTGATAAAAAATATATTTTTTTTGACTGACTGACTGACTGACTACATAAGAACACAAAAGGCTTTGGTCGGAATGACAAACAAACGGGAAAAAATACCCACCAGGGCTGTCGTCATCTTTTCAATTTTTATATACCGATAAAAATACAAAAGAGAAAGTATATAAGTCTATTCATATTTGTTGCATTTTTTATGACATTTGTTCTCGAAAGTAAAAATTGATGATGAAAAAGAACGTAGAAAAAATAAAAATAAAAGATATGAGCATCTTTCATGTGGAAGATTTTTTTGAGTGAATAAGCGGAACACAACACAAGCCTTTTGTTCTGAATGTTACTTGCAAATTTTTTTAAAATAAATACTTTTCCATAAACATGGTCTTTCCATTTAGAACGACAACGACTACTTACTACGATACCAGTATCAAAACAAAAAACTCAATATAAAAATATGCCTGCATGAGAATGCAGCTGCTGATGTGCATAAAAGCTTTTCCAAGAATTTTTTATATATATTTTTTCCCCCTCACTATCTTCAATTTTCACCCTTTTTTTACACATGCCTATTATATTATTCCCAGTTGAAGAAGTGCGCGCGTGTCGGAATGAATTAGAGATATTTTAAAAAGCAACTTTGGTGATGATGATGATATTGTTGATCAGGGAGAAAAGGCGAAAGTCATGCAATATAATGCAGTAGTAGCAGCAGCATCCGCAGCAGCAGGGATTCGGAATGATCAACATCATCTTGTATAAATATATGTTGTGTTGACAAGAAGAGAAATAAAAGGAGAATCAAATGGGGGTAGTGATGTGGTGGTTGTGCTGGCATTTGATTCCCTGCTTGCTTGCGTATGTTTCGTCTTTGTGTTGTCACCCAAAAGTCGAAAAGAATGGGAGACGAGTGTAATGCAATGTGAGAAGTCATTGATCCCTCATCCCTCCCCTTTTCCTTTTTCTTCTCTTTTTCTTTTTTTGAATGCTCCCCATCTGCTGTTATTTTCTCTTTTTTCCTACTAATCATTTTACTTTTTTTCCAATGTGCTAATAGCTGTTGTTTGTTGCTGCTGCTGATAATACATGATGCAGCAATGTAATGTAAGAAAACAGAGAGATGAAAGTAGTAGTGCAGCAAGGATCAATACGGATTTACGAGAAAATTGTATGTACACGACATGCAATGCTTAACGCTTGCATAGATAGATGACTGAATGAACGGGATCATTTTCATCAGAGTTTGATAATTTCGGTGGAAGTGGAAGAAAAGGGAGAGAAAAAAAGAAGAAGGGTGACATGATGGTTGATGCTGTTGGCATATAATAGACGATCTATTGATGCTGGTGATGATGATCATGAGCATGGGATTGTCTGAAATTTGGAAGCTATCACCAGACACCAAGCAACTTCACTATCTCATTTGCCATAGTAGTAATACCTACAAATGTGTGGAGGGTTTCAGTTGATGAGGAGTGTATGTGGTTGGTTGCTGTTGTGCAAGTGAAGTCACTCTGCTGGAATTTTCCACATATCCATTTCACCATTTCTCGGTAAAAAAATACATAGTTTTGAAAGTAAGGAATGAGATGGATTGAAGTATGTGTAACCGCACAAAAGTTGGGGGTGTGCAATGCACAAGGACACGTTATAAAAGTGTGGTTGGAAGAATAGATGTATAATAAAAAAGTAATGGATTGGTTGTGAAAGGATTATTTGTCGAATTTTCCATTTTAAAGAAATATGCTACTTTCATCATCACTAACCGTATTGTCGACTCTGCCTCTCTGCACACCGCACCCACAACTATTTCAGCCCTCAAATTGGGAACATATGCCATATTTTTAATTATTATAATCGACGTACAAAGATGTAAAAACACGCTACATGTGAATTGTAACTAAAAACATGGAAATGTAGCATTTTATGCTTTCACATTCAAATACTTATATAAAAAATCTTAACAAATTTTAACTTTAAACAATTTTTTAATTTTACTTATTGTTGATGTTTTTTACATGATGTTTTATATTTTTACATGTACTTAACATGGAGAAAGTATTCATATAAAAATGTATACCTTTATTATGACTAAACTGAAAAAAAAGTTTCGTTGAGATGTTGACATTTTGGCTTTCACCATTGTCATCCATCATATTTTGCCATTGGTTGAGTTGAGTTGAGCAGCAGCAGCATCATCATCAACAACAACAACTCGTTATGTTACGTAATAATAGAGTTGTTGGTAATAATGCTGACGAAATGAAAAAAAGTGTGGCCACAGTGTTTACTGCACTGACGAATTGAATAGTACAGTTGAATGGAGATTATATAGTGCTTAAAATGCTGTTTGATCACTGTACCATCAACAACCAAAATATAGCGAATGTCTCATATTCTCCAAAAAAGTAAAGTGGAGATTGGAATTTGTGCTCTGTATTATATTGAAAATTGAAATCGTTATTAGTTTTCTAAAGGAAATGAAAGGGAAGCGGATGAGAATTGGAGAATAAAAAGAAGACACTAGAGCAAACCAATCTTCTCTCAGCTTAAATGAAAATTTGTGGAAAGTAAAATGGCACATTGTTTATATTGAAAGGGGCTCAACGCAGCTTTAACTGAACAAAATAGCTACTACTGTTGTTGTTGTTGCTGCAGCTGTGTGTGGATGATGGAAAATAGACGTATTATTATTATTATATTATTTAGGTGTGTGTATGTGTGTTTTTGGTGCGATGAACAACACTGTAACATCATGAATGACATTTTTGAGATTTCCTCCCTGTAATCTGAAATGACAAGTCCCACGAGTGACATGATGATGTTGATATGCCTGTCTGGTGAACACGGACAAAGTAATAATAATGATAGTGATGATGACGACGACGACGACGATCCTGATTCAATGATACGGTTTTCTCTCTCTGTGTGTGTGTATGAAGATTATCATGATAATGATTATCATCATCACTGCTACCACCGTCATCATCACCATCTTTGCATCCTGAATAGACTTTTCTATTCCGAACACCTACTACGTAATCCATGTAATATGCCTATACAGAAACAAAAACTTGCTCAACACTTCTTCTTACCCATCAAGCCTCTCACTTTTCCTTTCTTCCTCGTAAAATCCAAAATGAATGAGAAACTTTGATAATAACAATATAATACCTAGTTCTAGTGGTGCTGATGCTGCTAGCATACATTTATCCCTGAACGAACGTGAAATGAAAGGATGGTGACGGTGGTGATCATGATGATAATGATGATATTAGTGAAAAGTGAATAAGGATGATGTCCTTAATAGCTGTTGTTTTCTTTTCAAAAAAGGAAGAAAAAAAACATGATCAGCCATTCGGAAGGCCTTTTGCCTTTCTAGTCCATATAATGTCATGTGTAAGCAAGTAAAGAAGAGAACAGAGAACGTACACATGTACTTGAAAAGCATGTAAGAAAAGATGGTGATGATGATGACGAGAAGGCTGCTGATGATAATGATGCTGATGGGCACATCTGCTACTTACACATTTGTTGTGTAAGAAGAGCCACAGCATGACATCCACTTCAACCTCTCACTTCCTGGTTTTTCCTGTACCCCACTCCACACAACCACCATCATCACCATCATCATCATCATTCTTTTTTTTCCTTTTATCCCAGCAAAATACCTACATCTATAATGTACACAAAGTACAAGGAAAGCAAACAACGCTAAAATGAAAGCTGCTGCTGTGTGGCATCGCATGGCGCATATAAGCAGAGGGATATATAATATTCCAAAAGAGTAGCAACAACAGCAGCAGAAATATTTTTTTCACTTTCACGAACATTTTCAGTTTTCAGAATTTTGTTGTTGCTGCTGCCGTATGACGTGTTTAAAACCCAAGCGCGTGTGATGATGATGTGGTGAACAAGGGGCAAAAAAAGGTCCTTTCATATAATTTTTTTTCATAAGTGAATCTCCTTTTAAAATGCTCTATTTTGACTATACTACTTAAAGTATAGCATGTCGTGTGAGTGTGTGTGTGTACATAAGAAGATTGTATGTACCTGGCTATGTACACACATTTAAAATAATAGCCGTATACATTATTCGCTTAGCATGGTTGGCCGGGCGTGTAAAATGGCCCGTGAAATGGCGGAAGCAAACCATATCATGAATAAAATATATATTTAAAAAATAAGCTTCTCGGCACAAGCATACACAAAATATATATCTACAACATACATTATTTAGTTGTACGTTAAATGGATGCTTTGGCTGACACAAAATTGAAAATTATAATTACTACTGCTACGAGGAGCACTATATATTGCTATTTATGCTGTACCGTTGTTACCATATTATAATAAACATTAGAGAAAGTAGTCATTCATGTTGTTGTTTATGTTTGCTCATTCATTCCTCGCCCGCATGATGCATACATGCATATTAAAAGCGATTTCAACTAACTACTTACCTATATGTATAATACATATTATATATATACTGCCATTTTTCTTTTCTCTTTTTGATCTGTTTTTCTGATATGTAAATTTTGCACTTGTTGTTTTAAATCTTCACATTCACAACCCTCCACTTTACATCTTGTCAAGGAAAGTTTCACAGAAAAAAATAGCATGTTAATAGCAAATTTGTATTAATGCTGCTACTCTACTTTCACCAAAGAAAATATATAAATATAAGTACATACAGAGTACATACAAGTTATGTAATGGCATTTATGAAAAAAAGTACAAAGTGGTAAGGACGGAGCAGAGATAAAAGTTTTCCTAATCCCCACACACGACATAACCATGTCGTCGTCGTATTTTATACCAACCAGTGGCTTCCAGGCACGTGCAACGGATTAAGAGTACAAGCTCACGCCAAGCAGGCAGCCAGGCAGGCAATACATAATACATTTTGACTGCAAAAAAAGCTTAAACTTTTCCCTTGTCGACTTAGTAGTAGCAGCAGCAGTAGAAAGCATGAAAGTTACTGCTTTTACACGCTCCCGTCCTCCTCATCCCATAAAAATTATTTTTGTATATCCCACACAGCTCTGAGCTTCTATCGGGTGGTGGATGCAAGTGGTGGTGGCGGATTGTAAAATTCTTAATCAGATTCAAGTCCACCACTCTGAAACTTACATATAACAGCATCATATTATAATATATAGTAGGTTTGCCTGCTTCTGCTTGCTTGCTTGCCATCAAAAACCATATCTTTGGTGAAATCAGTGGAGAGTCCAATTGGGAATCTCATCCATAACAAAAGGAAGAGGGAGTGTCGCTACCACCACCACCAACCACCACCACCACCACCTCCCAAGTAAAGCCAGCAGAACGAAAAGCATAAATCACATCGGATGACTCTCACTCTCTCGGATTTTCGCTCACTTCAAGTGATATGCTATTTTATAGGGTCATTATGCTCAATTATAAGTGTCAAATCAATATGTCATTTGCATTCATTATATCCTATTTACCACTACCTACATATATACATATAATATATACATATATATATATATATACTCGGCAAGTTTGGAAACAACAGCTAACGTCATACGACACTCCCTGAATTCATCGAAATTCAAAATGACGAAAAATAAAACTCTCCACAGCCTTATCGTCTGACGTTTTTTTCCAAAAATGCTTTGCAGTTCTTTCCTCTCAAATGTTTTTTTTCTTCATTTTGCTTCCCACTGCTTCGTCTTATTTAAAGCTTGAGACTTCATGTCCAGAAGGAATATAATACCTACCTATACATACTATATAGCTGCACACAACAGTGAACGTAATTAGCTTTCTCTTCTGTTGCTTCTATCTACCCCGCTACTCAACATGCACCAAGCTTAGCTTCCCACGTAAAAAAGTAGTATAAAATATCAAGAAACTTTTTTTTCTCCCCTGGACTGTTTTCAACTTGGTTCGTAAAATATTATAATGAGAGGAGAGAGTATATACATAGTAGAGAAAGTAAAGGAAGGTTATAGAATACTACCTTTCCTGTAGTTTAAAAGAAAAAAGGATATCATATTATCTTTCCCGTTGTAATAAAGGTTAAGCGTAATTGTGAAACTTTTATACTTTTTCCTTGTCTTTCTTTGTACTCAAGACACAGCCAAAAGGAAAATAATCTATCTGCTGTGCTACTACTGATTTTTTTAGAAAGATCTCTGAGCTAAAGGAAATTTAAAAGAAAATTTTTCGGTTATGCATTTACTTTCTTTTTATACTGCTGGCACTGGAGAAAATTTCCCAAGGAGTTATTTATAATCAACAAAAGAAAATTTGTAAGTTTCATCTTCTTTATTGGAAGAGTTTTTTTGTACTAAAGCCACTTGTGAACAGTCCCATAAATTATTATTATTATTAAAGTGAAATTTTGAACGATATTCATAATAACTTGCTTCTTTGCCGTTGTTGTAATTTAAATGCATTCACCCGTCAGCAAATAGAGAGCTAGTAACATTTTTGTAATAACATGCATAATGGAAAAAAGTATAAGAAATAAGGAGGTATTCCTCCGTGTTCCAACGCTTTTTTGACTTTTGCCCTTTTAATTTGAAAGTAAACATTACTTAGATTGAAAGAGAGAGAAAAACGTAAAGTTTTACTTTTGTGCTATTTGCATGCATCCATCCAACTATAGACGATCTGATCAATAGCAAGAGCAAGATACAGCACAAAAAAAACAAATAAAAAGTAAGTAGTAGGTCTATAGACATGAAGAAATGTATTAGAATTTACGTTTGTAATTTTCTTGAAATTTCACAATTTCTGCAAAAATTAACAATTTTAATCTGTAAAGTCAAAGTATAAATACTTTGTACGGTAAACATGAAAATAAATTATAAGCCGTTAATTTTTTTGAAAAAAATGGTCGATATTTAGAGAGAAATGCTTTAGAATAAACGTGTATTTCCAGAAGGCACAATAAAAATAAGGGCACGTTTTACTTTTATTTTCAAGGGAAAAGTTTGCTCATCAAACGAAAGAGAAAATTTTCATGCGAATGCTAGTTTCACGGTAGACGTGCTTCTTGGAGAATTGCTTATATTTTATCAGTGAGGATAGTGCTGCTGCTACTGCTGCTGCTGTGCATTCGGGCGAGACTTGGAATAAGTAATGAGTGTAAAAAAAGGAAGAGGAAGCAAAAAACGAGTTTAAAATACTGACTTCAAAGGACACACAAAAGTTGTGCGGAAGGTACCTAAGAGAATATATATCTCTGCCCCTCAAGCAAAAAAAGGGGTCGGCTACTAGCAACTGATTAACGGTTACGGAAACGGTTTACTTTTGTCCCTGAAGTTGGGAAATTTGCCACGTGTTTTTTCAAAACATGTATATATTCTAAATGGACAACAGTACCAAGCCTTTCCTTTGAAGTTTTTATTTTGTTTTCGTTTAATTAAAAAAATTTCTTTTGTAGCTTAACAAAACCTACCACCTTGCTATTAAATCGAACCTAAACCAGAATAAATTTCCCACCAAAATTTTTTTTAGTAATAAATGACAAAGATATGTAGGTTTTCTAAACAGATTAGATATACGATACGACTTTCTTTTTAAAAATTTCTTTACAAACTTCAATACTAAAATTGGCATACTTTCCCCAACTCATTATCAGGATTACCTACCCAATTCCAATTTTGTAAAACGTCTCTAGATTAGTTCCATTGAGCAGGTATGTACGTGTTGTTGTCACACAACACCACCACCACCGTGAATATGATAAAGAAAGTTTTATCTTGGAAATTACAAAAATAGCCTTGTTTTGTTGTGTTTTGAAAAAAATATAAAATTTTCACCGCATTATATGTACAGTCTTGTGCTGCTACCGTGTCAGTAAACAGTACACAGACACACATACACATAAATGTTCACACATAAAAGCATATTGTACTTATTCATTCTTCCATGAAGTTAGCCAAGAATTTTAATCCCATTTTCTAGGAATAACCCAGCTCAATGAAATACGTAATCTTCTTTTGTGTACACGGCAAACAAACAGAAAGAGAGGAGGAGTAAGCTGGAATTCTAAATAAAGTCCTTTTTCTAAGCTTCTTCTGGAAAAGTAAAGCTGAAAGAGAGAGAGAGAGAGAGAGAAGTTGTGTGTGTGTGTGTGTTTTGTTGCTAAATAAATATGCAGAAAAGTCTTTTCGCGTCTGCTGATAATGATAGTGATAGCAGTAGCTCACGTTTATGCCTTCCGCAATATTGCTGTAAGAAAGTACTTTTGTATAATATGATGATGTACACACACACATATATTTATATACATATATACTAAGCAAAGTAAATAGTAAAATACTTGGATATTGTATGTATTAAGGATGTGCCAAATTAAGTATCTTCCACAGATCTTCTTCGTCGTCTCTCGTTTCTGGTAAGAAAAATATTGCACAAGTTATATACACTCAAAGCGCCTAATAACTGCTCTGCTGTTGAGAAAATTTTCCAAGCTTTTTCATCATCATTGATTAATTCCAGTTTTTGCCAAAAGTCGTCTTAGTTCCTTGGTCCGTAAATTAATTGGTACCTTGTGCTGATTTTCTTGTGTGTGTGTGAGAGAGAGAGTGTATTCGATGTAGGTATTTTTGAGTGAAAGTGAAAATTTCCGGTATATAAACACACATTTATAAATATCTGCAATTTCCACATACCTAGTTTGCACAAATCTTAACGAATATTAGAAACGCCATTTATTTTTGACCACGGACGAAGTGCCAAATTTCCTCATTTTCTTGCAAAACCATAATATTTTGCAAGCAGCTCTATATCCTTTTCAAAAACCTACTTACATCCTTCAACTCTCTTTCTCTCTCCTTTTTGTAATTATTATCAAGGATTTACCCTGAATTGAATTCCTTTTTGCCGTCATGTCTACTTTCCTGTTTCCGCAAGAACTCATCCAATCGAATAAACTTTGCGGAAAATGAAAATTACTTTGCACTTTGTACTCTCTCACGCACCAGAAATTAAAGGAATTAGTGAAAAGTGAAACAGGCATATTATTACTATTATATATACGTACATTTTGATGCTTGATCACGACTAGAGATTTCGTCACCTTGAAAAGAAAATGGCGTGTATATATAAACGAGTTTATAGAAAAGCAAGTTCAAAAACAAGATCAAGTGAGAAAACTGCGAGGTCTCTGTCGCTCTCTTTTCTTCTCTCTCTCTCTCTCTCTCTCTTCATGTTCATGTAAATAAAAGTTTCTTTATCAACCACGTAAACTAGCTTGTCGAAAGGTTTGATAATACCCTATGCATTTACCTACAAACGAACGACAGTAATTTAATCTTTACCTTGTAAAACGACTCTAATGGCCATGTAAATAAAAATTTGCAAAATTAATGAAGTTCTTGAGAAGAATGAAAGCAGCTCAAGATTTCAATTGATATCTACTCATGTATGTTTCAATGTAAAGCTCATTATTTTTCCTTGATTTTTTTCACTTAACAGTAAATGCAACAAAATATGGAGAGACAAATTTTTAAAAACGTGACATTGCATAAACATATAATAATGCTTGCAGAGAATCCATGAGTGCATTTAATATCACCTGCTTTAAAAGTAAATTAGCCCCCAACTTAAAATATTGAATTGTGATTTTTGCTAGTTTAATGTCAACATTTTATATTATTTCAAATGAATCCTCTATATCGTCTTCATTACTACTAACGTTTATTTTGCGTGGGTATACATTTCTATAAAAAATAATGATGGAGAAAAGAAGAAAATAATAATAATTGATGTTTTGACAAACGCAAAAGAACATTTTTTGTATTATTTTACCTGGGAGCGGTGTCCTCGTAAATTGTAATT
>JAHZMT010001910.1:0-11033 GCA_027743785.1 Sinhomidia bicolor | reverse complement strand
TGTAACTTGTAACTGAGAAAAAAAGAATGAGTAACTGTAACTGTAACTTGTAACTGAACCAGACCAGTTACCAATCTCTGTCATTCATTATATTAATTCAAGTAGTACAACAATAAAGTAATAATAATAATAACATATAGCAAAAAACCTGTAAACAAAATTTCGATTTATTATGAAAAATGAGCGCTATTGTGAAAACGAGGAAAAAAAGAAAAAAATAGTAAACAGGCAATTGGATAAGTACTACGAAAATTTTGCACCATTGTGTGATTTTATATTTCTTATATATTCAAATTGAATTTTTGCCAGATGTACCCATAAATATTTCTTGAACAGATGTATTTAAACTGTAGAGAGATAAAGCTATGATGGTTGTGGTGGTGGCGATGGTAGTTGAGGTAATAGCACAGCAAAGCATTATAACAGAAAGAAAATGCTATTCACATTTTCACACACAACAACTAACAGCAGCGTTTGCAAAACAGTATTTGTGTCTGTCAGCCACATTCGCCCGAGCAGTATGTCAACGTGCATAATTTGAATACGAATAGCTAGCTAGCTACTACCCTTAATGTTATTATATCAGCATTTTTTATATATTTTTTTTAAATATGGAGAAGAGGAAGAGCTTTAATAATAATACATACCTATATTTCATGGTAGTCACATTGAATTACACATTTTCTATTATGCATGCACATAATAATGATATGTATTTATAAAAAAAACGGGTAAGTAGAAAAGAGGGGAAATTGTTTGACTTCTCCCTAGCGAGTTTATATTATGCATTTTGTATTCATATGGGACACATCCATTATCAAACGAAACTCCTACCGTTTCCAATAAATACGTCAGGTAAAATGCTTTATAAGCTTGACTAGCCCTACACAAACCATGTTCATGGCGAGAGTTGATGTTGTATTTCTTTGAACGGCCTACGCATTCTATCATTTTCTCCTTCTGTCTTTTGTGCTGCTGCTGTTGAAAACTTGCCATTCACCATCATCGTCATCAACAATATATTATGTCCATATTATTACTACATACTCACTTCACTACAACTATTTGGTGGATCGATGAACAATTTGTGAATATCAGAATAACAAATTTAGGTATGTATGTAAGGTTTAAAAAATATACCTATTTTATTAATAAAAAAAAGTAGAGAAATGCATAAAAAATATTTTTATGTATATGGGCGCCGCTGATTCACTCAGAGATGCCATTTAACTGAACTACCTTATTTTTATAGCTGTTTGTCCTTACATCTCTCTCTCTCTCTCTCTCTTTTAATACAAAAATGATATGATATTATGATGATATGTGATGGAGTAGTTTTTTTTCAAAATAAAAATATTAAGATCATCATCTCATTTTATCTCGGCTTCATCCAATATTTTCGGTACCTTTTTCGCTGTACTTGCATATAAAATTCCATTATGCAAAGTAGATCCGTGTATGGTGGAGGAACAAAGCATAATAATCATAATAAATTCACAAATCTATATACATACATGCACCTAAAAAAACTGCAATATTGTCTTGGGTAAAAATACGCTTTTTGTGTAGCCTCAGTGTTGCAGCTTGCCTTGCCACTGGTGCCATTTATATTTTTATCACCGCTGCATGTCATCCTCCTTCTTTTCCCTGACATTTTTATATCACTTTTGACCAACAACTTTTGAAATATCGTTTGAGGTTCATTGCCCTTCTTTACGTTAGTAGAGATGAGAAAAAAAGTATATATAAGCAGTTCAAGAAATCGTCATCATCATCATCATCAACAACAACAGCATTTTTACTTTTTTTAACAAAGCAGTGCATCACTGTATTTTTTAATCTTGATGACAAAAAAGTTCTTTTTTTCCACCTTCCAGCACTTTATGTTTTATGATCACTGAGAGATAATACATACATATGCGAAAGTCATGATGCTGTCAAAAGCTGCTAATTCACAAACAACTTGGCACCTTTTTTTCTTTTTTACACACACACACAGTTCAAGTTCATAAATAATTGTTTTGTTGCACTTTCTATGTACTTTAAAAATGCTGTTGTGCCTCTGCTTGCATTCGCATTCCAGTGTTGCTTTATATATACCATAAATTATTACAGTTTCAAAAGAGAAAATCATGATACACACACATTCACAAAAAAAAGTTAAATCGGTTTAGTCATAGTCATCATAATGAAGATGCTCTCATGACGAGAAGATTTTTTTTTTCGCTCGTCTTTTATTATACATGCCAGTAAACACAGTAGCTAATTTACATAACACTGCATTTCATTATTATTGTTCTGTGTAATACCAAATTAACCAGCAGCAGCAGCAAAAATGATGTTGTACCTCTGCTTGCATTCGCATTCCAGTGTTGCTTTATATATACCATAAATTATTACAGTTTCAAAAGAGAAAATCATGATACACACACACATTCACAAAAAAAAGTTAAATCGGTTTAGTCATAGTCATCATAATGAAGATGCTCTCATGAAGAGAAGATTTTTTTTTCGCTCGTCTTTTATTATACATGCCACTAAACACAGTAGCTAATTTACATAACACTGCATTTCATTATTATTGTTCTGTGTAATACCAAATTAACCAGCAGCAGCAGCAAAAATGAGATGCCTTTTATCTTTCTGCATATTTAATTCTCATTTTCCAAAAAAATAACCCAAGAGAGATTATACTTGTGGTGCTTACATGATGTTTAACAATTCAACAAAACTCAACTTCCTTTCATATCATCAGTATAGGCAAAAGAAGACGCAAGTCTGTTTTTTCGTCTCTTTTTTAATTTTAATTCACTTCAAATAATAATAGAGCTCTTGCCAGCTACCCAAATAAAGATTGGAATTACATTCTGCAAAAAAATGTATATATCCTCACGTCTGCTNAGAAGACGCAAGTCTGTTTTTTCGTCTCTTTTTTAATTTTAATTCACTTCAAATAATAATAGAGCTCTTGCCAGCTACCCAAATAAAGATTGGAATTACATTCTGCAAAAAAATGTATATATCCTCACGTCTGCTCTGTACTCTTTTAAAATGTACGTACATATGTCTCATCTACTTTTGTATCTATTATTCATACGAATGGGGAGAGAAAGAAAAAATGTAGGATGTTGGTTGAGATAAGCAGATATAGGTATAACCTATCTACTTGCTTGAGTATATGCTCTGTTATGTGAATAAACCTCAGTAGACAGTAGAGTCTGGTTGATATACATAATAATCATCATAAGTATAAATGAGATGAAGTGAAAAGTCAAGTTCACTTTTTTTGCTTATCTGCTTGCTTGCTCACTTGAGGATTTTCCACTGTTGGCTTTGTACTAATAATATGTAATTACTATTAGTAGTGGTAGTAGTTTGCAGTAGTTTCAAGGGAAAACCCTGCACTTTTAAGTTTCCTTTTTTCATATACATTCATCATTTATCCTTATCATCATCATCATTATCACGATAAAAAATTTATATTTTAGTAGTCCCTTCCGTCACATAATAAGCCTCTACATCCATCGCCACATGGGGCCATCATAATAAACTAAAATGAAAGTGTTTGCATATACAGCCATTTTATTGCAGCAAACTTGTGAATAAAAAGTCCTTCGAGGAATATAATAATAATATGTAACCAAACTAATAATTGTAGCAGCCAGAAAACAACTTTTGAAATCAGCAGCAGCACATTCCGCAGGAGGAGTACTTGTAGTAGCAAAAAAAACAAGCCAAAATACAAGTAATCATCGTCATAATAATAATAAATTTAGATTTTCGTGTTGCTGTCTGTACGGAAGAATGACAAATTTCAGACCATAACATTCATCTTATTCGCAGACCATTTCACGTCACATAGGCTTCAAACAGTTGAAAGAAAGAGAGAGAAAAAATCCATGTGTAATAATATATATTGACTATTTATTTTGCAAATCACGTACTATTATTTGTATTTATATATCTATATATCTGTACTAAAGAGTAAAAAAGAAGAAAACAAAAAACAAACAGGGTCAGCAAAATGTTTATTTTATTTTATATTTTTTCCTTGATCAAAATATATGAATGCAGCAAGCAAGCCGGAAAAATAAGAATATGATTTAAGTGCAATTACAAAACTACAGTTTCATAGTGAAAATAAGGGAATGGTCTAAAACATTCCGTTACGTACGTATGCCCTGTTCACATCATCATCATCATGATCACGGTCGTATGTACGTACACGCTTTACATATTGCAAAATTGCTATCATTTCCATCAAGAAACTATTAAGCATGCCAGGCAGGACCATTGCTCGTAATATACTGTATATTACTCCCAGTTTGACATATTACACTGTGTGCTGAGCAGAAGCTATATATAATTTTAACTTTATAGACAGCAATTTTTTTATTTTGCTCATTCACATTCACCTGGCTTACTACAACTTTGAGCTTACCTCTCTTCTCTATCACTCCTTCAATTCTTCTGAGGTCTTCAAGTTTAAGTCCAAGATCATGCTGATGAAATGGTGATACACACACATACACATACTATATACCATCATCATCCATCCAACAAAAGTGTTTTTCCTATTGAGTCGCGTCTAGAAAAACTATATATTGAACAGCAAGAGTCGGGCAGTGGTGGTAGTAAACCGACTGAGCAAACGTGTTGTTGTTACTACAAAATGCAACAAGAAGGATACCAAGCAAGTTTTCTTCTTAAATGCGCTCTCTGCTGCTGCTGCTGATGCTACCACCACATCATCTTAATCATCATCATTATCATCACCGTCAGAAGCTGCAATGTTGCTGTTGCTGTCGTGTATTGTTGTCTACAAACTACAACTTGCTAATATATCAGTAAGACCATTTCTCGATTCACATTATCATCATCAGTCATCACCAAACTTGCAAATCCACTGCAAGCAACTTACCTCTTGGATGCTTGCCTCTAACATAATCACTGTCGTCATTATTATTACGACTTTCCAAAGGTATTCTCGGTCAGTTTTTACAGTTTTTTTCTCTCCCTCTCTATCTATCTCTTTGCTCAGCAAACTTATTATTATTGCCATTATAAAGCGCATTCAGTAATCATAGCTTTTTCTCTCATTTTTTTTACAAACACTATTGAAGAGTGTAGCAATTCTGTAATAATATTTAGGTGCAACAACAAAAGAGGATGCAAGTTTAAAAAGTCACTAAAATACCTGCTCGCTGGCTGCTGCTGCTGTTGTTGTTGTAGTTGCTGACCATGCATGATGATGATGATGATTATTATGCTGAAATGACTAATAAGCAAGTAGGCACATGTGAGGCAAGGCAAGGTATATGTAGTTTTGTAGTAGTATGTGCAGTTAATATGAATTATGTTTTCGGAACGGAGGAGATAACAACGGTTTAACGTCATTACAAAATTACCTCAAATTATTGAAGAGTGTAGCAATTCTGTAATAATATTTAGGTGCAACAACAAAAGAGGATGCAAGTTTAAAAAGTCACTAAAATACCTGCTCGCTGGCTGCTGCTGTTGTTGCTGACCATGCATGATGATGATGATTATTATTATGCTGAAATGACTAATAAGCAAGTAGGCAAATGTGAGGCAAGGCAAGGTATATATGTATGTAGTTTTGTATGTGCAGTTAATATGAATTATGTTTTCGGAACGGAGGAGATAACAACGGTTTAACGTCATTACAAAATTACCTCAAACTTGTACAACCAGGGGAGCGAGAGATGATATGCATGATAATTTTATTCGTGTAGCTTAGCTGGCTAGCTATAGAATATTATTATTATTATTTTGTATGCAAAATGCACGTTTTTAAACAGTGTTTGGCTCTCTCATCGCTTCTCTCTCTGGAATGCAGAGAGATAAATGCATTAAATTCATCAAATAAAAGTACATTGCTGTTGTGTGTGTCTTCTAGTCTAGTAGAGTGCAATATGTACCGTTGTTGATGAATGGGCTGTGGTACAAGTACAGAGCAAAAGGAAAAGTAGCACATAACTTAATTATTTTATTTTGTGTAGAAATTTCATTACTAAACAGGACAGGAAGTGAAAGGACAGCAGTGTGACGGTGATCTAATAGAATATTGAAAATGTCAGTTTTTGCTCAGTTTAGTAGTAGTGGTGTGGGGAAAGGGGAGGAGATGAAAAAAAAGTATATGGGTAGAAAATGTAGCCGCCACCGCCGCGTGTCATACAAGAAAGATATTTATTAATGCATTTACTACTTACTACTACTTTTGTGAATAATAAAGCAATAAACGTAAGTAGACCAAAAAAGTTAAAAGCTCTTTGCTTCTGTGACGAGCACGAACAAACGGAAAAGTTCAAGTGAGGTTTCTCTTCAAATTCAATTCAGTGTTATATATTATCTGTGTGCACTATGGGAGGAGGACGAGAAGAGAAGAAAACACGTTAGTCAGTAGTAGTAATACCTTACATTTGTAGCAAATGAATGAGCAAAAGAGGAAAAAGACCATTTTCATTGTGATGTTGCATTATTTCTGTTATTATCTGGCTTTGCTGGTGAGTGAGTAAAGAAAGAGCAAAAGCAAAAGCATCGACGAGAGAGAACGTTAAGCCTGGCCATCCTCCTCCTCCTCCTTGCTTGTCATCCTAAAAGTTGTTGTTGTTGTGGCCCAGAGAGAGCCGCGAGACAATAAAATACTGATTGATCACTGATTTCTCGCAAAGTCATTGTAGGGTGTTGTTTTTGACGGACATTGAATTTTATTACAGGGCAAAAGGGAGAGAAAAAAAGTAGAGATAGATAATAATAATAATAATAATAATATATAAAGTTTAAATGACGATGCAAATGCTGCTTGCTGCTGCTGCCTAAAACAACGCATTTAATTTTACATACATATTATTATAGTATTCTGCGAAAGCATAAAAAATATATATTTGATTCGGGATCTTCTTGAATATAAAAATCTACAGCCTTTGAGCAGCCAGCAGGTATCATCATTATTATTATTATTATACGGATACGACGGAGGCCAAAGTCAAAGTCGAGAGAGCAGCTGAGCTGATATGGGAGATAAATAGTCTCATGGTGTAGCTTCAGCTTCCTCAATGATGAAGTATTAAGGCAAGATGTAAAATAGGAACTGACTGACGACAATGCTGAGAATAGGAACAATTGAACGGTGATGGTGATGATGATGATGCAAAGTAAGTGGATTGGTGTGGTTATTGTGATTTGCTCTTGTGTTCCTCCGATAGATTCTTTAAGTTTCTGTTCAATGTTATCTATACGACATTTTAGTACGGTGTGTTGGTTGGTATATGCTCATACGCCGGTCATTATTCATCATCATCCATTATGCATGTGCTGCTATTACACACACTAACACTAAAACATAATAAATAATATTAAGTTTATATGAACAATGTATGGTTATATCTGTATATATACATATGCTCTCACGGCTCCCGCTGCTGTTGACAAAGCGTCGTATTGATCACCACGATGAGCCAACGATTTTGAATAGACAGGGAAATAATCGAAAGCTAACGGTTGTGATGTGAAATGATGGGGGAAGAAAAGCTTCGTATAAGTGCAATGATTTGATAGTTTTTTTTTGTTCTTACAATGGCTAATGGGTTATAATGCACCACGCCACCACCACCACCACTTTTGCTACAACAACAGGACACAAACTACTACTACTACTACACACACTCCCGTCGTCGCACTTTTGACATTATCATTTTTAATTACCCTACACAATAGCCATTAGCGCAGGGCACACGCTTTGACTGTGAATCACTTTTCATGACAGGACGACGACAACTTTGAGAGAATTACATGGTCTAACCTTTTCCAAATTGGGAATATGGGATGCGCTGAAAAGAGAGACGAGGAGCAATAAGAAGAAAAGACGTCTCCACGCCAAAAGCGTCATCATCACTTCATCGCTCATTTTCAGTTTTGCATGCATCACGGCATAAAACCATAATAAATACTTTAATTTCACCTATAGCAATGTATACATATGTATATGCATATACATATTTTGCAAACCATTTTTTTCTCGGCTGTCAAGATAAATTCACCAAGAATAGCACATCAAAAGTTATCATGCCGCCGCTGTTTGGTTTTCCTTGCGCGCTTGCGCTTTTAATTTCTCATGATAATTTCTCTGACTATTATTATAATGCTGATATGCCTAAATATACATACTGATACTACCATGTACCTATTCAAAATATTTAACGGAATCACACATATATTTCGTTGTTTGTTTCCATTCTCTTTTCATTTATAATTATCGGGCATCATGTTCTCCTGCGCCAAGAATATCAACTGCACCAAGAAAACCTATAAAAACGTACTTTTACATTGTCAGTTTATATTATCACTACTACGACTACCCTGTATGCCCGCTTGCCTGCTTTGCTTTGTGCTTTGCAACTCTCTAAGAAATAGAAGGGTTGAAAGTCATCAGAAGAAGAAGTAGAAGAATTATAAGAAGAGAGAAATGTCGAGGTGAAGCGGTTTCTCGCTTATAAACTGAGCAAAAAATAAAGACTTGTGATATTATAATGGCAAATGATATTCATAATATTACGCGGTGGTAACGTTATATCCTTGAAAAAAATAATATTTTGACATTTACGTCAAATGTAAATGTCTTATCATGTCTACTAAGATCAGAATAAATTACATCAATTAAAGATGTAAAAAAGGAGTTATGCCCTGTGTTATGCTATGTATGTATGTATATAGGTATGCACTGTACGGTAATCAACCAGCCATCAGAATAATATGGACTTTTTTATATTGTCGATGATCCTTTAACAACAAAACACGACCAATTCTCTGTACGTGCACTACACTTTATGTTTAATTTCTTCTTCTTCTTCCCGTTTGTATGTTTGTGTATATACATTTCACATTTTTTAATATTATAAATAAACCTTAAAAGAAGAGCTTTGGCATAGGCTTTGGCAGCAACAACTTCACTTGAAGAAACTGGATTTTTTAAGAGTCACGTCGGCAACTTGTCTTTTACGTTTTTACTACGGTTCATCTTTTACGAGCGATAGAGCTGTAAAAAAAATCTTGTAAAAAGGAGACCAAAAAGGAGTAACTTCTCTATACACATAGCACATATGCTTCCTTTTGAATTTACTGACACTCATCCACTCCACCAACAACATAACATCATCAGCGAAAGAACACGCTTGTCATAAAAATGAAAGGTGGACATCACAGAAAGCCACACCATACGAATAGCAAGCAAATGCAGCAGCACAGCAACCGCGATAAATATGTTATATCGCAAAAAATATGAAGAAATAACAATAATAGGCAGGATGATTCGGTTAAACAGAATTGAAAAAAGTTATAATAATAATATAGGCATTTGGACTGTCATTATTTTTTTACAAAGAAAAAAGCAAAAATGTCGGAAAGCCAAAAGCCATTACTCTGATGAAAAAACATGATAAAAGCTCAAGTTACATTTTCGGTCATCATTAGTTAAACGTTGTCTGTATGTATGTATGTGTGTACATTTTTGCGACATTGATTACCAACGTCTAAATTTTCATACATGGTTCTCTTCTATCACTTCCAGCATCAGTAATATTACTAATGGCCATTTTTTTTCATTTCGGCGAGCTGTAATCTATCGGTAATTTCAAATAAATAGTTTATGACAAGAGAGGGGTACACATACCAAAAAACAATTTCAATAATTTTCGAGCACACATGTAATGTACAAAAGGTCATATGTAGATACCTTAAACTGCCTTATCTACCTATATATTACGCATTACGCATCAAATATATACAAAAAGTGTTGTCTGCCTATGTCAAGTTTTTTTCAGTCTTCCACATCAACTTTGCAATTTCACGGTGCTCATCACAAGCAAAAAGGCAAAAAAAGTGTGGAAATAAAAGGGAAAATGGGACAATAATAATAATAGTAATAGCCCCACCACACACTAGCGAGTGTGTTTGTGTGTGTGTGTGTGTGTGTGTGTGTGTGTGAGTACACGCCTTGTCAAGAGTTTTTTTTGAATGCATCACCATCACCATCATGTAGGTGGTATATGCGAGAGAAAATGTCACAACATTTAGATAACGTCCCGCGATAGTGAGTGTGTATGTGTGTGTCTCTGTCATGGAATGGGACGACAAGACTACCCAAAGTTCAAAATGTCATGGAAGAACAAGCCGAAGAAGGCGTATAGAAGAAGAAGGAAAGCTGAAGAAGAACATCATGCTATTTGCTTTTTGGTAGTAGTAGTAGTAGCAGTGAAGCAAATCGTTCAGCCGGAATGATAATAATGTTGTTGTTATTACAGTGTAAGAGCTAACATTTCATAGCATTACAGCTCACTAGACACACACCAAAAAAAGGCATCATAAGCACAAGGGCAGACAAAAGCACATAGTTAATACAAAGACGATTGCTCCCTTCTTGCAAATACACACACACATTGTCAAAGTTATGTGCTTTTTGTGCGGCCCTTTGCCTTCTTGCCTTTTTCTGGTGATGCTTGTGCATGCATACATACAATCGCATTGCATGACAGTTCACATTTGACTCGATGACTGGGAGAAAGAGAGAGAAAAGCTCTTTCGTATTGTGAAAATTCGGAAGACACTCCAAAAGTCATATTTTACACACATTTACGTACATAGGTTACTACACTATCATTATTACCTATACAATTTTCTCTGGTGGTGGTGCTCTCTCTCTAGCCAGCAGCAAGATATCGGCTGACACAACCACCACATCAGACATCAGCAGCAGCAGTAGCATCAGTACTTCTACAACTTCTTACTTTAGCATTCCGGAAGCAATAATAATAGCAACGGCACGTAGAAAGAAAGGAGAGAAAGAAAAAAAGGCAAAAAAATATCTTGAGGGAGGAGAAGGTGATTTTAGGCTATTTAGGGAAAATCTCCTTCTTCTAGCTTTTGGCAGGGAATTTGATTAGGTACAAAAATACGTAGGTCCGTGTACGTACGTGTGTATATAAACATAAATAGAAAACTGCTCGAGAGAGAGA
>JAHZMT010001909.1:0-10248 GCA_027743785.1 Sinhomidia bicolor | reverse complement strand
CACCTCGGACTCCAGCTTTACAGCAACTATAACTGATGATGGGGCAAAATGAGATTTATGAAACTTTGAACAGTTTCAGTAGATTTAAAGTTATTTTAGTAGAAAATTGATTTAAAAAACAGCTTATGTACATGTGACTCCAAGGCGTCCATCTCCTATCATTCTCAGAATAATTTGGCACGTATGCCACTCCTTCTCCCTCACACTCGACAAAGTTATTTTGAATGCTGTAATCGTACAACTCGGAAATCTCGCTAAGAATATACCGCAAAACCTCTGACTTTTCGCAAAGATGTGCGTTCGGTGTAATCAGATCAATAATTGGTGAGTTAAACGTAATCACGGAAGGTGTCTCTCGCATAAATTCAGATGGACGCAACCAGTCATATGCTTTCAAATTCAAATATTCCGTTGCTGCAAAGCAATCTTCAAAGTAGTCAATTCCAGAGTCGACGTCCCACGTCTCCTCGTTGATAAAATTGTCTGACCAATCCGGCCAAGGTGGTGGGCATACAGGATAGGCCACAACAGGTATCGGAGGAGGTGTGGGGTTCGAGTTACTGAGGCTTGTTCTGTCCTTGCGACTCCCGTCAAAAGGTGATTTATTATTCGAATTGTATGAGGCACGAGGTTCTTCATCGACGGAAGTTCGACCGATTCTCGTTTTTACCAACTGACGTAGTGTCAGCTTTATCCTTGTTATCTTCTTCCTCGAAAGGAAGATCGATGACTGTCTCATCTTCCATAGCGCCTTCGAGATTGTCTTCGAGAATGGGCGGCATTATTACAATTAACTCCTTTATTTGATTAATCAAAGCTATAAAAATGTTTTGATTTAAGTACATACACTATCGCACTTTTTAGAAGGTAGTATGGAGTTGAGAGAGAATTTCATAAGTGGTTCGAACAGTTTGAACATATAACCGTCATCTACTGAGCATTTATATTTCATCATCATGTATTTCATCATTTTATAGTTCATAACGTGACTGTGACTACAACAAAATTAAAGAATGGTGGCCGGGGGCCGATTTAACGTGAGATGAAGTGGAGTGGCAAGTCTAATGGTAAGTGGAATAGTGGAATGGTACAAGTCAGAATGAAATCGTAGAAACGTATTATCATCGAGCCATTAATTTTAACATGCTCTTTCAGCGTTCCTTGGAGTTTAGTTCCTTATACTTTCATCGATTTTTTGTATTTTGGTAGAATTGTTTGGTTTCAGTTATTATAACAAAATTAACCATATTTGATTGGGAATGGGATGATTGTTTTTAGGCTTGTTGATAGGTTTGTACGCTGAAATTATCCCTTCGTTTCTGTCATCGTGAGGAACATTTAGAAAAAAGTAAAAGTGTGTAACAACTGCTGAAAGTGACTATAAATTAAGATTCCAAAGACGGCACAAGAGAACCGCTAGTGGGAAAATTTCAGTTCAGTTTTACAGGTCGGTAGTCACTGAAAGTCAACATGTAGATATATAATAGCGCAATATGCTCACAATCGCATTTTAGCAAGTCCACATAGGTACCTTGTAACCCCATGTTAAAAATTTAATATGTATTTGTTTTTTTTGTAAGCACAATGATTTATGATTGCAATATAAAATTGCATATTGTAAATATGCGAAAGTTGATTGGTTCCAATTTCCAATAATTCAACAATACCAATTTTATATTTAAATATATATTTCCATCATCATATTGCCCTTACTCGTCATAAAACTGTATATTACGTTGTCCCTTTCTCTTTATCAAAGTTTTTGACCGAAATAGATAGTACTATACATTATACATACTAAAGCGATACAAAATGTTGGTTTAGGACGTGTGAAGTGAACTACATATAAATGCTACACTTTGTGGAACAAAGTCAGCAGTCTTTTCCATACACACTCCCAACTTTTTATGGAGAAGAGAAAGAGGACTTTTAGCACTATACAAAAAATAGAGGAAACCTAGTAGGCAAAAGCGTAATGAAATATTCATTGATACGCTAGAAATATTATAGTGAGACATCTTGTCACGCAATCAAGATATTATGTGTCATCTTCTATTGTCTGTGCTATTTTATTGTTAATATATACCTACGCAGCAATAATTGTACATACCTACGCAGTTTATTATGCGGAACTTCACGGTTCAGTTCCGTTTTTGCATATGCACCTATCGACGATCATCCAGCAATGTAATTTAAGTAATATAGTAAACATTGAATTCTGCAGGAAAAAAGCTTGCATTATTTATATTTGCAATTAAGTTGGCCATAGTTTTTCAGCTGTACGTGTACAGAGAATAATACACCATTGAAGCATAAATTATAAAGTGTACATGAACTAGTTATTATATTGTATTTCTTACAATTAATGTCTTTTACTACATTTGACTTTTAAAACCTACTTTGAGAAATGCAAGAGCTAAATATTTCAACGCGATTGAGCATCCACCCAACTCGTCTCCTAATAATATTTCTGTAAATACGTTTGCGCATGTCATTTTAGCAACAGCTACATACGTCACAAAAATTGAGACACAGACAAATAATAAACAAACTAATTTAATGCGGCTAGGTAATTTATTTACTTATTAGATTTTACTGCGATTTTACAAACTACTGCACTAGTTAAAGTTACAATTGCGCAATACTTTTATATCCAACTAAAACCAGGAAAAGCACGTCATGTTTGGTCAAGCAAGAAGAGTATCTGTGATTTCAAGCAGTATATTTTTGGTTGCGTGAGTACTTACTTTGTATGCACTTTCAAACACTATATTTAAATCTGTATGCTACTATAACCATTACCTTCAAAGTTTTTGAGGAAATAAAAAATTATAATGAGGTATAATTGCCACTTTGAGTCCTTATAGTTTGCTTGCACTTTTATCCTGTATGCTACTATAACCATTACCTTCAAAGTTTTTGAGGAAATAAAAAATTATAATGAGGTATAATTGCCACTTTGAGTCCTTATAGTTTGCTTGCACTTGAAAAGCTCAAGGTTTCAATTTTCTGAAATATGCTTGTTTGAACGATAACACATAATCATATGCACATTATACGGACAAGAATTTCGATGCGCTGAAATTTCCTTGCTCTTGCTACACACACGTCTGTTTGCGGTGATATCGCTACCAAAGGACTTTTTTTTAGCTTTCAATGATGTAATTACTAATAGAGGGAGAAAAATATGGTGATGTAATGAATCAAGACAGGAGAACGAAAGCATTTGAGTGTAGAAACATGAAAGGAAAAAAATATCGTTTAGAAAGAAAAAAACTTTCTTGCTTGATAATATGACGTACGGAAAAAGTTTCTCTTTGTGTGTGAGTGCGACTTTAAGCCAGTAAGCAGAGCGATTAGTGTTTTTCTATGCATGTAAATAACGTAACGTTCTATTTTCATACCTTCACAATATTTCGCTGATAAAGCCCAAGTACATAATAATAACAACGATATGAAGGTAGTTGTAGTTGGTATGTTTTAACTGCGATGTTGGAAACATG
The DNA here is from genome assembly GCA_027743785.1 of Sinhomidia bicolor. Taxonomy (NCBI): domain Eukaryota; kingdom Metazoa; phylum Arthropoda; class Collembola; order Entomobryomorpha; family Entomobryidae; genus Sinhomidia; species Sinhomidia bicolor. The sequence continues at coordinate 6,745 of JAHZMT010001909.1, read as the reverse complement.
TGCTCGTCTTATTAAGTAGTAGGTATAGAAAAAAATAAAGGAAATGTAAATACTTTTAGTTTGAGTGTAAGCATCCGTTTTAGTCCGGTAGTTGTCACGAAGGAGAAAGCTAAAAATACCAACTACCTATGGACGTATACTTTGTCGTATGACAATACTACAGGATGATAATATTCCAAAAGACAAAAAGTCATTTTTCCAGACATAAAAATGGTCAATGTCTAGGTTTACCCAAACTAAACAAGAAGAACGCACACACAGGAAACTACCACTGCAGAAATCATTTATTCATCCATTTCTGCTGCAACCAAACAATCGTAAAAAGAAACATATTGACCTGTAGGTATATATTTATAATATATATCATAGAACGTAGTAAAAATATACATAAATGTACAAGCATTTATTCCATTTCAAATGTTGGCAAATTGGAGGTGGTGGTGAACAGCAATCGACTCGACTGTCAAAAATCACAGTTTATCTTGTACCCGATTCCGTTTTACTCTGGACAAGATAGGTATACTTTTGGTAAAGATACTTTTGATAGTCTTCCTTCACAGCTTATTTCACAGCTTGTCTACATCTACATATAAAAGGCAGAGTTTTGCTACTCCTTGACAGCATTCTGCTTTCAGAGCGACATGCAGCCAGCCGGAAAGTTTTCTTCTGTTTTCGCTAAAGTCTTTCATGGACTTGTCTATTTTGCCTGCTTTCACAGGTTTATTTTTTACACTTGTGCTTACTTTTGTTATTCAAGTTTCCTAAAAACGAAGACAATTTTTTTGTTTAGTTAAACAAACCCAGAGCAAAGTAATAGCACAGAAATATATTTTCTTGTAGCTCATTTGCAATCGTGGGCATTATTTGACACATAAAACATTATATTTGATATTCTTCTGCTGACACAAAAATCGGACCCTGCTACACAAACAATACGCAGGTTGTGTCCCCATGAGTTATCATCTAGAGAATTTAAATATAAATCAGAAGGACAAAGTCCAGGTAGGGAGTCCTGTGACATATAACGCGTAGACACACAAACAATAAAATTCGATTTATTTATTTGTAGATTTGTATTCTGGTGTAATATTGTGTAAACGTTTACCAGCAGGAAATAATGACTGACCATACTGTGACAGCTGGGAGTTTTATAAAATACAACTGCTTCAGTAAAATTGTGCGTTTTAATAAAGTACGTTTGTGCAATATTACGTGGTATTAGCAGTTTTAGTTCACACTCCAAAATATATTATATAATTGAAAAATAAACGGAGAAAGTTAAATTTGCAGTATGATAGACAAGCCTTAGAAAAAAGAAAAATATATATATAGCCATTTTAAAATTTTCATATGATTTTTTTTAAATAAGGAAAAATATAGTTACCTTTTAAGCGCATGGAACGTACCTCCAAACACAAGACTGTTCATCAAGTTTGCGTAGAGATCAATATGTGGGACAGTGCAAAAAAGCCGATAAAGGTTCGCAGTGTCCTGCAACCGAATGGGATGCGACATTTCATTGTAAATGAGGAAGCTGAGGAAGTACATACAACGGGAAAATCTATGTCACAACAATCAAGAAATAGTAATAAAACGATGGGACACGCTCCTTCTAACGAAAAGACTTCACCAATTGGTCAACACCAGCCATTTAAAGAGAAATATGGGCATAGTGGTAGTGAAAACAATGGTGGTATATTTTCAGAAAATAAAAGTAAAAAAGAACAAGTGAGGAGAAACAGCATTGGAAGTTCTTGTGCTATATTACACTGTCCAAATACTCTTAATGATTGGGATGACAGATGGGTATTATCTGGTGAATGCGATGGAAATTTCTTTGGTGTATCTGGAAGTAAAATATACAACTCCAAAAAGTATAAAGGCTACCATCAGAATCCTCGCTACTTTCAACAATTTCCGCACGGAACAAAGTCGAACGTTGAAGTAACCAAATATCCTCATTTGAGAGCTGACGTGCTAGACCTGGTTCCGGTTAAAAGCCCTGTGATTAAAAAGCTTATAAACGGAAGAGCAAGCAATAGTACATACAGTCACAACCATGAGGATAGCAATGACTCCACCAAGAATCAAAGATTTGGAACTAATCAACGGAACAACGGAGCACCCTCCACAACCCTCTGTTCTAGAATAATGACCTGGATTGACTTAGAGGTAAAACGTAACGCTGGAAAAAGCAAAATTTCCACTTCCGGCTCATTATCCTATAATTCTGCAGACCTAAGCATAGTCAATGAGCTAATGTTGCCTGGTAGTGACTATGATCATTGTAATAAATCCAACGCTTTGTCATCATCACCGGCTTCTGACAGCAGTAGTAGTGGTAGCAGCAGTAGTGCTTCATCTTCTTCAGGAGACAGCGCCAACGCAACTTCCTGTTCTTCAAGCAGTTGTTCTAGCTCATCAGTCTCTCTTCCAAAATTAATTCCGTGTTGGAGAAAAGAAGGGAGTAACAGCGGTCTATTAGCTGGAACTAAGGCAAAGAAATCCGTTCGCATTGCAGAAGATTTACCTCGTTGGGGTAAAATGAAACGACGGCTAAGGAGAAAAACGTTGAGTCTAAATGAGCTGTATGACGACGAGCCTTTCTCTGCTTATTATGACAGGAGCAGTAATAAAAAGACTGATTACAGTAGTGGTATCAAACCCCACAGTGGTAAGAAGGGATATTCTTCCGTTATGAATTTGCTGGAAGAAAATAATAGTAGCAGTAGCAGCAGGAATAATTTACGGACATCGGTAGGTGGTCCAACATTGGACCATGATGACGATGACGACACAGCAGAACAAAAAGAGACTGACAGCTTTGTTGTTTGTGATGAAAGGTTACTCACTTCAGGAAAGTTGCAGGTTCATATTTTTCTTCCTCAAACAGAGTAGGTCTATTATAAAAACTTGCTTCTACACAATATGTAAAAATACATTTTATGCAATTTATTTAAATGTGCAGAACTCATGATTAATTTTTGTTTCCTTTTATTTCAGATCATCAAGCAATCGTGGTGGTAGTGAGAACGCCTGTAGTTTAAGTGGACGATCTGAGGATTCTACTTGAAAAATCAACAATTTCTTTACGTCTATTCTTTAATCCGAAGGAGAGAAAACTGAACAAACGAGAAAATGAATGAAGTAAACAGTATTGTTTACCTAATTTATTATTTCAGTACATGTCATAATGTAATTGGGTATCTATCATAATGCGCTGAATAAAAACACTTTACAATTACGACGAGCAATGGTTATATATTTTTGTACTTTTTTGATTGTATGGTTCAGATTGTAAGGGAATATTTTTTTTCCGTGGAAAAGTTCCAAATGGTTCCATATCCTCATTCAAAGAAAATAATTTGCTTTCTTTTGTCATTTGGTTATATTAGAATTTCATTTTAGACATGTAAACTATTAGCTATTTTCACGAAGACAAGAATCCCACCATATAGAAACGGAAGACAGAATCAAAGTGCAATTAAAGGTAATTTTCCCTTAAGCTAATACAGTAAATTGGATAAACTCTTGTAATAAAAGAGAAAGTTTGGGTACTTTTTTGTAATGGGGAAAGTTCTTTAGGTTTGAGGTTATTTTTAGTCAAACTGTTTTATTCTTAGTATTCCAGGCTTATTTAACCTAAGGGGGTTCAACTAGAAATTACAAAAGTTGCTATATACCTACCTATTAATACATACATGCCTATGCAGCTTCTTGGAAAAATGGAGAAAACAGAACCACATGCCTATTTCTCAACGTCATTTATTTTTACATCTTCGTGTAACTAATTGCAGATTGATTTCATTACTATCAAAACCAATTATTAGTGCCTACTGCCCACACATCTAACACAACAACGCAGTGACGCGACGGGAATGGTTCGATCCGGTGCCACATTCTACTACGTAACTTTTAAGAAAAAGAAAGTAAAAAGTTGGATGTAGTATTGAATAGTTGACTTGGACTTGAAGAATGGGGCAATGCAACGATGAAAATATTGGTTTTGGTTAGCTGGAATGGACTTTGAAGAAAACCTTATTGGCATATCATCATGCATAGATACATACTTATGCTCGTATTATTTTTGAGTTTATACATTATTGTTAAGCCAATTCATTTGGATCCTTCCCAAGTGAAGTAGGTAACTATCATTCTATTCTTTCTTTGCTTACATACTTTAACTATGAAATTCACGTTGGATCATCCTTTGTTGGGTTAAAAACTTCGGATGGGGGCATTCGTGTTTTTTGTTATTTAATTTTGTAATGTATATAAAACTGTACAGTGTGGCCACCAACGGGGTCCTAGGTTTCTTTTTAAAATAACAGAAAAACGAGATAACACACAATTTTGATTTTGGTCTTATCTAAAAGCTGACACTTGCAAAATTTTATTGTGAACTTTTCAACTCCAACCGCCAAACGGAATAAGAGCCGTGGCCATGTTTTTAGAAACATCACCTTTTTAACGTTAACTAGATACGGCTAGCAACCGAGAGTTTATCATTTTAATCTGGCCACTTGGCCACCACCATTCTTCACATATTTTTGTAACCACCTTAAACTATGAATCATTTTCATTGGGTCGGTCTCGCATGCAGCCAGTATTTTTTCTCATTAACCATTCAATATATTTGTCCGAGGTGGCTCAGGAAACCGATCTTTCAGCACACCACAAGGAAAGAAATCTGATAATGAAAACAAAACAAGCGCACTGAGACAGAAAACGCTTATTATAAGGTGTGTTGCGTCATATCGAATCGTCATATCGAATCGTCATATCGAATCGTCATAATTTTTTTCTTGGTCAACTGAAGTTACCAAGATTATGTGCTTTCACCTTGCACCACATCAAATTGCTAACCATATCAGCGTACTGTTATTAACAGTCTGTTAACGTGTTGGGGTTTTAAAAAATGATATTCTAACTTGTACCCCTTTTGACCATTTAATTTAAAATAGTCCATAATAAAATCTCTATGGTTGATTGGTTAAAAGAGAACGAAGAAAGATTACATTCAGTTTTTTTTTTCATTTACATTCAGTACTTCAGTAGTATTTGAGGTTTGAAAAACGGACTTACCAAATTAAAACCTTGTAGAGTTTGAAGCGTAGATTTTTGAACCAACCATTGCTCGCTGAGCTATATCTCGGATCAGGACTGATCCGCTATTGTCAATATGGCTAAAAATGTGTGCTGTATGGGACAGATAGCGTTTTGAATGAATTTTGAATTTACAATTTACGCATATAAGCAATTAAGTGCATTTCGTAATGATGTCAACGTCAAGGATAGTTACCAATAATTTGTCTTTATCGCCACCTTCATCATCATCATTTAAATTGCAGCAAATACGAAAATATATTAATATTTAAGAATTATTTAAAACAACAACTTTAAAAAATCAAACTAGCTCTTATTTTTTGAATTAGTCGGTGTCAATAATGAAGAATAGGTGTAAGTACGGAATGTATATAATATGTCGTTGTTCATTTATTGAATACTTTCTTCTGTATAACTAATAATTACAAAAAAAACAATTACAACGAATTTTCATTAAAGGCATAATGATAATCTTAAAATATATTATAGAAGAGAGTGAAATGATCGAAAATGAGTGAATACTACTAGTATGTATTCAATAAGAGGGGTCAAAATAATGTACAGCTAATCTATATACTATATATTGTAAGATGAGTAAGCTGAGAAAATAATGAGAATCAGGTCCAATAAAATACGAATGTGAGTGAAAGTATTTCATTTGCTTCATTCTTTCCGGGAAGTAAAAGTAAAACCAAAAAGTCCGATGACAGTTGCAAATTTCAACCTGGTTGTTTTAAACTGAAAGCAGAATTTACTTACTCTATTTAACATAGTCCAGTTATTTTTTGGCATCTTTACTTGCTCCTGCCACATTTGCTGCTAAAGCTTTAAACACTGGTTGTGCAGCTAATGCTAAAGCATTTTTAGCGGAGTCCATAAGACCTGGTGATAAATCGACAATAGGAATTTTTGGTGCCTTAATGTCAGGTAGCGTTAGTTGTTTCTTGGTTTCTTGAAAATTTTGATCTAACTTCCCAACAACTTCCTTATACTGCTTTTCCAGCTGCGTGTTCACTTTCCCTTTGGAATCCGTGATTCCCTTGAGAGCTTCCTTATATGCGCCTTCCGGAAGCCCTGGGAACTTTTTAAGAATTTCCTCACATTGCGTTCGAAAATCACTTGCACCAGAATCTATTGCTGTGTTGGCCTTAGATTGAGTATCAGTGTATACGCCGGCAATTTGATTTTTCAGATCAGCATAATTTTTGTCCATGCTCTCCAATAGTTGCCCATTTGCTGGTGACGCGATATGTACATTGAATTAATTACTGATAAATGCAGCTTTTGATCATTTAAAAGAAATTATGATGAGTACTATGGAATATTTTTACCCTTCTGAGCACCACTGGAAATTCCTGTGTAGCCAGTCACATAGGTAGCTTGCATTTCTGCATAATTTTTAATAGCTGATCCCATACTACTGCCGAACGCTGTCGTTATTTCGCCCATGAGTCCATCTGCTTTCGTTTTGAAATCTTTTGTCATTTCGATAAATTTTTTGACCATATCCTGCTCGGCCGCCATTTTAAGTTGGGTACTGTAATTCTGTCTGACAAGCGCAAGTGTCTCAAAATATATGTTAAACGTCTAATACTTAAAAGTAGGTAATAAATACGATTTAACTGGAGTTGGGCAGGAC
>JAHZMT010001908.1:0-30138 GCA_027743785.1 Sinhomidia bicolor | reverse complement strand
GTAGGTAGGTTGCAGAGGGGAGAGGGAGGGAGCTAAGGTAGGTAGATAAATATTTCATTATAAATTGCTGCCTCCTTCTCATCTCATCTAACAAGTATTTACTGTGACTGTGTGTGTGTGGTGAGCTGAGCAGAGAGAGAGAGAGAGAGAGAGAGAGAGAGAGAGAGAAAGCCCAGTGAATACACTTGCCTTCTCTCTCCCTCTCTCTCTTTCTCTCTCTCTCGCCCTATCTATTTATCCATCCATCTATGTACCTACACATTTTGTTAGTTACACTCAATCTGGTTATGTGTAACTCTACACCACCACCGCCACCATGTAAATACATTACTTATAATTGAGTGCATTTGACGACGAGGACAACAACGAAGAAGACGGCGGCGGCGGCGATGGTGATGGTGGTGGTGGTGGTATACATAAAAATGAGATTTTCTACGATCCTTTTCTTGTTTGTCCTCTTCACTTTCTCCCTCTTCTTCATCCACTACCACCACCACCACCACCACCCAACAAACCATTTCCTCCAAGCCAACAAACAACACAGTAGTAATAAAATATTATAGGGCATCATGCATGCACATACTTGTAGAAAATGGAAAATGATGAATGTGTGAAAAAGGAAAGTGTTAGTTTGGCTGTGGAGGAGGACGAGAATCATGTTGCTGATGTTGGCGATGCTGCTGCTGCTGCTGCTGCTGCTACAATGATGACGACGACGATGATGATGAAGCTATTACTAGCATGTTGACTAAAAGCGAGGGAATGAGAGCACATAAATGACGGCACAACTACAATATATCGAGAGAGAGAGAGAGAGAGAGAAAGAGATACTACACCACCACCATCAACAAAATCATGCATACTATAAAATCATCGTATAGGTAGCTACCATGGCTATGATGCAATCGAAAACGTACATTCCAAGAAAGTTAAACTGGAATAATAATAGTAGTAGTATGCTCACAGATTAAGTCTTGCTAAAAAAACGAGGCTAGCATATCTCCCTCTCCAACATCGCCACCCCATCACATCACCCAAAAAAAAGAAAGAAATTCACTTTTTTCCCTCTCAACTCCTTCACTCTTTATACCCACAGCTATGCTTGGTTTGCTTCTGTTGAAATGTGGTGGTGGTGGTATGGGTATGGTGTGGCTGTACAATAATAATAATAATAATAGCTAGCAAGGGGAATAAAAACAGCATCCAGAGAGGATTGACGTCATATACATGTACACTTTTTCTTTTTCCCTTCTACAAGTCTTACGTCACTGGTTCCACACACACAATCCAAAAAAAAAGACGTTTTCTCATCATTTTCAATCCTCCTTCTGAAAAAAAAGGGAAACCCGATCCCCGAAAACATTTAAAGAGAGTTCAAAAAGAGAAAGCAGCCGAAGAAGAATAGAGAGAGAAAAAAAAGTAGAAAAGAAAAAGAAGAGGAAAAAAAAACTTTTTTTTTCTAGTTTCTTTCATGCCTAAATATATAAATATATTTGTATTCGTATATTATACAATGCTCACTTCTACTCTGCAACTCTCTGCTTGGCGGCAAGACTTTTGTTTGCTTGTTATCCTGCTGCTGCTGCTGCTGCTGCTGTTGCTACGTCTGCATTCTTCAGATTGAAAAACCATAGTATCGTCTGCTTCTTTCTCCGATCCTCAATCGAAAATAAAATATTGGGATTATGTTGATTCTTGTCAAAAGCAGGACTGGATAGACGGGGGAAAAAGATATATCTGCATAATTTCTATGGCAACACGGCGTATTTTGGTGACACTGCAAGTTCAGCTACAGAAACGAGCGAAATGAGTTGTTACTGTACTTTTGAGGCCACCTTCATCCCCAGACCTATGATAATCCTGGCTGAATGCCTGCTTAAAAGTGTACATATGACAGCAGTATAGCGACATGGCATAGGTCTGTGTAGAAGCAGCAGATTAATTTTTCTCTGAAAACATGATAATAACAAACGTATGTGTATATGCGCACATAATCCTAATGCTACCTCTTCTTTTAAAATAAATACTTTTTTCATTCTTTTCCCCATCCTGCTCAACTTTGTTCTTTTATTGTTGCCATGTTTTTTTTACAAGTTTTCTACATAAATACGCAGACACATACAGAGTCCTCTCATCTTTTTTTTTAGCTGGCTTATTATATCCTTGCTATTATTGTTTAGCCAGACATTTTGCAACTTTTTCCAAGCACTTTTTTACATTTTCATTATCACATTCCCACTCTCTTCTTCCCGTTCTGATTATTATTATGATCATCGGCTTTTCATGTAAGTATGAAGTAAGTAAGAACAAACGATGAGGGTGGCGTTGGTGGTGGCGGTGTCAAATAGTCTCCTCTAAAGATTGCGTATGTCGGAGATAATATTGTCTCATGGCCCATATGTATAGTAGCAGCAACCTCTATGATGACCACTATATCATCATCACCACCACCACCACCACGGCATGTACTCGCATTTTTACTCTCAGTTACTACACAGCACACTGTGTACTAATAAGTAGAAAAGTGCAACTACTACTACTACTGCTGCTGCTGCTGAAAAGCGAAAACTTTTTTTGGCCATAGTCATCTTGTGCGATACTTCCTTACTTATTATTATTATTAGGTATTACTATTATTATTATTATTACTACGACTACGACTATTATTATTATTATTATTTTCTACAGGGTCTCATTCTCACAAAGACTCACTCAGTCCAAAGACCATGCATACTACATGTACCCAAATAAAAAGACACAATGTTATCATCATCATCAGCATCATCATCGTCATCATCGTCGTCACCAGTAAAATATCTCCAGCTTTTTCACACACATAAACACTTTTAGCACTCAACCCTTTCCTTTTACGCCATAAGTGCATTTCGTAGATTCGCATTAAAGAGGCGTTATGTCGAGAGACTTGTCTCTCTCTCCCCCAATCTATCTCGAATATTACATCTCGCTTTCCTATCTTACTTTCATTTCTTTTCTCTCTCTACATCTTCTCCTTCCATAGTCACCAACAACAAAAAAAAACAACAACAACAGCAGTAGCAGTAGCAGCAGGAGTAGAAGTAGCAACACAGCTTATAACTTTTGTCTATAATAACTGCCGTTTTTCTCTTGTTTTATCCAACTATAATAATAAATACAAAAAAAAATCTTCTCTCATTTTCCTCTTCTGTCTTATTATCATCAGCAACACTACTACCACTGCTACTACTACTTGGTGGTGCTGCTGCTGCTAGCAGTGTTGTGTTTTAAAGTGTTGTGGTGATGGTGGTGCCACTACTGCTGCAATATTATATACAAATTGTTATACATCGTCTTCCGTTATACCACTACTTTCACTCATATTTACTTTTCTACTGCATGCAGCCGTTCCCTTGTTGTTAGCACTTTACTCACTTGCATTTTCCACTTTTCACATCACAACAACAACTGGTCTCCTCTTCTTCTTCTCCTCATGCTGCGCTCTCCCATCTTTTTTCACTCTTGTTGTTGTTGTCTAGTCTATATTCTCTCTATATAATATACTCCTAGTGTACTGTTACTCTACAACTTCACATGATATTATTTTCCTTCTATCTCTCTGATCCACATTTCTACACAAGCCGGGGAATAATATTCTACTCTAGTGGCATTACTAGTACTACTACTACTACTAGTAGTAGTAATAGCAGTAACATCAGTACGTGCCATTTTATTAACCATTCAATGACTTGTTTACTACACTTTTTTTTCTCTCTCTCTCTCCTTCTCTCTTTCAAACAGTTAGTTTTGTCTGTCTGTAGGTATGTTAAAATGTCTGACTGACTGTCTGTCTGACAATTTTTTCTACCCTCGTTTATTCCGCTCATCCTTGCAACCATGCCAAAAGTGTGATGAAGATGGTGATGACGACCATGGGGTTTTTTTTCAAGTGGTGTTATGTGTGTAGTAGTGGTAGTCAGAGAGTAGTATAGTTATCATGTGTGTTTATTTTCTTCGTTTTCTAGCTTTTGCTTATCTACTTGTTTTCAAGTATTTTCTTTCCAACTCCAGCATAAAATTTTTCCACTAACGTTACCCTAGCATGCAATGCTACTTTCTTTTTTGGTCTGCTTTTCATTTTATTCGGTTTCAATTTTCCCCCCTACTTCTTCTCTCTTTACGATTCCGTGTTCTGCCTACCTACCATGGTGTATGAGGAGACGAAAGAAGAAGAAAAGTTTTTTTTTCAAGAAAAATTGATGAGGACTGACGTGCCAATCAATCACTGTCTTTCACATTTTTTTAACAACCATTGCATTGCAAGACGACGACAAGGTATACCAAGTACTTGCTACAATAATACTGCTTTCTTTGAAAATAAATATATTGGAAATGTAGAGGCAGTGCTAATAGGGCAATATGTACTTGTGCTTATCCATAAAAAAAATATATATAAAAGTGGGTCAAAATTCACAAGTGGAGCTTCCTGCAAAGTTACACTCACTTCTCATGAATGCTATCTATAGCTTTACCATAACTATCACACTCTTTCTTATATACCCAAACCGCCACTGCTGTCCCTTCCATAACGCAATGATATTTTTTTCACCAATCATTCCAAGAATTAAATAACAATTCAACTATTTGTCAATTTTGACGATTTTTCATGAATGCTTGTTCATCGTTTTTTTTTGTATATATCGTCTACCATATAATGTAAAATATATTTGTATACTCAATACGACACGTGACGCTGTCAGCTAATTCTTTTATTGCTGTTACTCTCCCAAGAAAAACCGAGCAAAAGAATGGTTGGGTAGTATTAACAACATCCGGCTTGAAAGATAAAATGGAAAAGTTTTTTTTCCAAGTAAGAAAGAAAGAATACCTACGCATCCTGCTTGCCTTGACAGGTTTTTACCACAGGCGCTATACTTGTCCTAGTCAACTAAAGAAATCCTGTGAATTGGAGTTTAGAAAATGTACAACTTTTTTTTGAATAAAAGTTTTGTGAATGAATAATAATAATAATAGTAATAATGGTAATGGAAAAAAGTATGATTTTCACAATGACTTTTTTTTCATATATTGTTAAGCTAACTGAGTTATAGGTAAGCGGGCATTACCCGCCTATTGAAAACATTATTATGGCTGCGACAGTAAAAGGCAACAGATTTTTTCTTTCTGTTGTTGGCTAATGAATCTCAATTCAACATTTAAAATGAGCCCTACTACTACTACTACTATTATTATTATTATGACTATTTGTTGCTGCTGCTTAGAGAGTTTTGCTGGTATCTGGCTCTTACACTTGCTATTATACTGTGCAGACAAACGCCCATAATAATGTTCCAACGACGTGCAGGACTCTGGGAGAAGGCGTGCTGTAAGAAAAAAAATTAACATAATAATAATAAAGCCTTTCTGATTGTGCTCTCTCACACAAATTTCTGGCCGTTGTGTCCCTCCTCTTTACAAATACATGCATCATCATCGTCATCATCATCAGCAGCATCCATTCAACAATTTTCTCTCCATTCTTAAACTAATTTCCTTTGCTGTAGCAGCAAGCAAAGGAAAGAAAGAGTGAGTAGGTAAGGACGAAAAAGCGGCGGTAGCGGCGGCGACGACGACGACGACAACGAGATGTTGTACCCTTTACAAACGTTTTGAGGATTAGAATAGCCCATTTTCTTTTCTCTTCCTTTCTTCTCTCGTTATGTGTCCTGTCCTTCCTCTCTCGCTCGGAGTTTTCTTTTTTTTGTGCTCTCACTGCCTCACCACCGTTGCTGCCGCTGCTGTGGCAGCAAGTCTAACAGGCCGATTGGTGGATACAGAGGTGTTCTCAAATAAATTCTTAAATTTGAGCAAACACATGCATGCATGCACACTGTATACATACATACATGCATACATACATGCATACGTTTATTTACAATGAGTCGTTGTCTGTCCGTCGATGAAAGTAAATTTTGAAATGTCCTTGGTGACGAGGATGATGGGAGGCAGGTGGAGCAAGAGCATCTCTTTGTCTGTCTTTCTCTCTTTCTCAATCCTTCTCCCTGCCTTCATTGTGACTGTGTACACTTGTGTATGTACATACGTAATATTTGGTTGTGGTAGGATAATAGAAGGTCCCATTTCGTTAGTTAGAGGACAAGACTGGACTGGACATGACATGAAAAGCTGTTGTTGTTGTTGCTGCTGCTGCTGCTGCTACTACTGCCGTTGTGTACTTTTCATCCGTCAGATTTCCTTGAGTGCTTTTTGTGTACTCACTACTCATACAAATACATACATTCGCCTACATACCTACCTCCTTCTCCTTCCTTCCCACATGTCTCGATTCGTTAGAAAATGGTTTTTTGAAATGCCATAAAATGTCCGTCCTCCCGTAAGAACACACCACGCCAGCATCACCACCACCACCATACACATTTCCACTCTGTCTCCAGACTAGTTGACACAAATTGTGTTCAATCTCAGTCAGAAGACCAGTGCTTCTCCTTCTCTCCACCAGCAGCAGCGGTATGTAGAAAATAAAAGCAGAGCAGCAGAATACATGTCTAATAATATAATAATAATAATAATAATAATATAGAGATGTTATTTGCTTGCACGTAGACAAACACAACAGCAGCAAACACAATACAACGACAACAATAAATCTGATAGTAATAATAATAATAATAGCAGAAGCAGCAGCAACAACAACAGCAAGAAAAAAAACATACACAAAACATGTATGTTATTGTGTGCTGCTGCTCTGCTGCTGTTTTTTCATGTCGTCCTTAGAAATGTTACGCGTTTTCCTCCAAAAAAATACCACGACGACCGACAACAAGCCATCATCATCAATGTCGTTCTTCAATAATACATGTTATTATAGAGCTCTATATTTTACCGGTACTATAATTTATTTTTTCTTTTTCGTCATTACGTCATTGTCAGTTTTGTATAGTAAAGCTTGCTGCTGTTGTTGTGTATGTGTGTGTCTGTGGAAGAAGGCTATAAACAAGTTTGAATTATAGTGTATATAATTTCCCATGATGATGATCATATAATATTATCCATGGCTTCACTCTCACTCTGACTGACTGACTGACTGTCAGCTGGTGATCAATGTTGTGTAATGAGCCAGTGATGATGATGATGATGATGATGATGGGGTTGCACTTGAAGTTGTTATTGTTGTTGTTGTTGTTGGCCTTCTCTGAACAAGATGATCACAACAGGAAATTTTCGGGTAAATGGTAAATACTTAGGTTAGAAAAGGAAGGGAGAAAGAGAGAGAGAGAGAGAAAATGTGAACACTTTTGTGGCTTATGGTAGAAAAAAGAAATAAATGCTGAGAAATTGTCTAAAATGTAGTAAAAGCGGAACGTCATAAATTTCCAGCAGCATGTGTATCCGCATGTTTGAGAAGAAAAGCATGAAATTGAAAACCATGGTGAAAGTAAATACAATATAAGTTTTTTTTTCGAGGGAATGGTAGTATGATAAAGGATTATATACAAACATACATACATACCGTAAAAGCTGAAATAAACGCAGCTGCGTTCATTATGCAGCATCAAACATTTACTTTGTAGACGCAGCTGTGTTTATTTCAGAACTGCGTTTAAAAGACAAGTTTTTTCTTAAAATTTAACTCATTTCAAGAAAATAGAAGAAAACAACAATAAAGTTAACAACTGCAGCTAGAAATATAATAAAAGCGAAGCGAGGAACGGCTTTTCGCTTGACGATACTTCACATTTTGCCTGTAAATGAACCCGCTCTTTTGGGATTACGGTAACCAAAAGGACTGCGTTTGTTTGAGGGCTGCGTTTATATTTCAGCTTTTACGGTTAATACGTAAACACATAATATGTGTATATTTTTTAAAAAATAAAGTAATGAATATTAATTTTGAGATGATGGTGTAGGTAAAATGGGAAATGTTTTGTATTTTGTCACTGATGTATATATATATAAGTATATATATGTATATCCGTATTATGAAAATGTTCACAAAATAATAATATACACAGCAAAAGTTTCCAGTAGTAATGTTCCCAAGTAAATAGATGTGCAAAATAAATAAATAAGTACGTAAATAAAGCAAATATATTTATGGTGCCGATGGTGCTAATAACATATGGCATGTTACATATAAACTGTTGTGGTGTTTGGTTACCTTTTCTCTGCTGCTGGCGGCTTTTCAGGTTTCATGCCACCTTTCAATAAGCATGTGGTCGCCGCACACTTGTGTCTACAAATAGCGTACAGCCACGCTATCCCTACCTACTACTACTACTACTACCTTGCTTGCTTCCAACTGCGAGAGAGTGTGAGCTTCTTCAAAGAGAGAGAGAGAGAGAGCACATAAAAAGATTAAAATCAAAATTTTCCCTTTTATTATTATGCTCCATGCCCATTTCATTTACAAACTCAAACACATATTTATAATACATTTTGTGATCCCGACATTTTCCATGCATTCTTTTATGTTTTTGTGAGAAAATTTTAATGACTCTTTTTTGTTTCTTCTCCTTCAGCTATTAAAAAACCTGCGCTGCTGTTGTGTACACAAACAGATATGTGCATACTCACTTACTTACATACATACGTACGTGTGCATATTATGTACTTTACGTTTTTCCTTTTGTGCTGCTGAGCATGGATTAGTGAGCAGGCATGCAAAATTCAACAACAATTAAATGGCTCCTTGTGCAGTTAAACGGAGAGTAGCAGAGAAAATGTGTGGCGCCCACAGGGATTAATTTTGAAAATGCAAACAGGCTTGCTCACGTCAAGTGTAGTAGTAGTGGTGGTGGTGGTGGTGGTACGACGGCGGTGGCAGTGGCGCACGTATAATTCAAATGTATAATCCTAATAAAAATGTATTATTACTAGTTTATCTGAACAAAACCTGCATTTTCTCAACTCTGCTGCTTGTACATACATACATGTGTACTGTTTTTATGCATGCAAAAAACACTGAGATTCAAAAAGCAGCCAAGGAAGGAAACAGTGCCGTGTTGTTAATTCACCGGAATGCATTTTTTATTGCTGACGAAAAAAATATATTATATTATATTAAATTTTAGCAGTGTACTATGCCATATGCACACAAGCATTTCTTCAAGCGTGCATATTGCACACATGCAAAGAAACTGTGAAGGCATGTGAGATTAATAAGTTGAAACCTTGAAGCATGTCAATACTCCTTCAAAGTAGTATTTATTATTATTTTTTTCTTTGGTTGCTTTCAAACCGAATTAACCAAACACCACCACTACCACCACCAACAACAGCAGCAGCATTTCCACTTTCTTTCCCCACACCAAAGAAATAAAAAAAATGTGTCTTTAAGCCATGTTTGACTTTTACTTATTGTTCCAGCAGAGAAAGTTGACTAAGGCTATTTTATTCAATCCACCTATTATTATTATTATTACATGCTACATACTTGCGTTTTGCATCTCTCTCTCCAAAAACCTATTCATTTTGCAGAGAACGATTTTCTACATTTAAGCTGTAATTTTCCGGGACAACAACATTAAAACTTGAACGGTTGATTACGATTCAAGGAGAAACGAGAATATTGCATTAGTATTAGGCATGCTAATAAAATTGAAAATTTTTGCTCTATTTATAATAATGGTAGAGTACATAATGCACTCTCGCTGGAAATCTTATTATTGGCGTCTGTACGGAATGAGGTGGGATGGCAAAACCATAAATATTTATGTACGGCCTTTGTACTCATTTCCAGTCAGTTTGAAAACGCGTACACCTTCCTCACCAGAAAAAAAAATCAAAGTAGTAATGGCGTGCATGCGTTTCTACTACTGGCAAGCCTGGCAGCAGGTCCTGTACCTGCCAAATAATAACACATAGTTTGATACCTTGATTGTAATAACAGTATCCGGACTTGGGGTGCTATTAAATCTTCTAATTTTTGCTTCAAGGCTACAATTTTTGTGTACTTTAAAAAAAATTGATTAGCAAAGGAGAAATAACTACTTAACTACCAAGCAAAAAAGTTTGCTCACGTTCTTTTCATCAAGTGTATACTACTGTATGCTCACCAAACTGATGAATGGCAACATTGGCAATGCAGTCAGTACTTTTTTTGTACACACTCGTGTACTTTTCCTGTACCTTTTTTGTATTAAGCCGTAAAAAGGAATGTTCTATTCTGACGTCCAAGCAGTAGTAGTAGTAGCAGCAGCAGCAGTAGCAATAGTGGTAGCAAGTTGAGTATTTTTGCTGCACTGTAATTATCCTGTCGATCGTCAGACTTGATAATGGGAAAGGTAGCTAGGTATGCCTAGAAAAATGCAATCTGCGACTATGAAAATATAATATGGAATAACGAGATTAATGATTGCGCGTACAATCCATAAAATACGTATTAGTGGCGTCGTCGTCAGTATTGCATTTTTAGATTGGCTCTTGACTCTCTCTCTCTCTCTCGTGAATGTCTGCCCTTTTCAACCATTTATTATTAGCCATAGCTCACTCAAGTCAAACCGGACAAGAGGAGGTCGAGTCGAACAATATATTTTTTTTCTTGTGAAAAAGAAATGACTACAAAGTGAAAAAAGAGAGAGAATATTCACTACTACCAACCAACGGAAGACATCATCATCAGTCAACTAAAGTGCTAGTTTCCATTCCTTCAGCTACAGCTACACAAAAATGGCGTGGGGTAGGGAAAAGGTGTAATTTACTTTTAAAAAAATAATAATACATATATATTACCTATGTATGCCTACAGACTATGAAATTCGACTCGGTACATGTATACATTTGTTGTGTAAAATAATGATGATGATGATGATGATGATGATGAGAATGATACGAGGGAAATGATGATGCCATACGGAACAGGGATCAGCACGCGTAAATATATAATGCAATCTGAAAAGCTCTTCAAAAACGTATACTTTACGCGATAACAATGCTATTACTACTACTACTACTATTATTATAGTGTTATTATTTTAGGCATTTTGAAATATTAAGAGCAACATATTATATTCTATAAGTAGCATTGCTACGTCGTAATATTCTATTTTTCCATTTTCGTAACCAACCGTCTGACTTTTCTCAAAACGACCAGGAATTCCCTTGACATCTATCTACCTATCGCGCAACTTCTAGCGAAAAAAAAACATTATATTGTGTATTATTGTTACGTAACAGCAGTGTAATGTGCCTCTATATATCTAGCATATATACATGGTTCAAAAATACGTTCATTTTTTTATATTTTTACACGTGTACAGCATCAAAAAGTAGGCATGTATATCTGAACACTTAATAGAATTGTGAAAGAAGCAATAATAGATATACTTTTTTTGCAATCTTGTTAGCATCACTGTCTGTCCATATAGGTATGCATCGTTGTGTTTTGCGAAATTTTAATGCTTGTCTTGTCATTGTTATAAAAAAATTTTGTTAATAATTTTTCTCCTAAAAATTTTTTTCCACTTGGTTGTTGTTACTGGGATCAATTGGTGTATATTGGGATGAAAGTCTAGAGGAATGCAAACTGTAGTGACATCTTGCTACTTGCAAAAATCCGCATTATTATTATTTTCTCTTCTTCCGAATCATATATCATATACAGTATGAAGCAACTGTACTGCTATATAATATATTTTTTTATGTTTTTTGGAAGATGAAACTTTTTTTAAGGTGATACTTACTCACCCACTTGCCACTTCACTACTAGCCTATGCTCCTTCCATTATAAGTGCAGCACAATTTCTTATTATTATTTACTTGTGTTCTTCATTGTGCCTGTCCGCCCGGTGCAAATAAAATGTATAAGAAAAGGGAGAAACTCTAATTTGGTGCTGTGAATGATAGAGGAAAAAAATTGCTGCTAGTCTTTTGAAACTTGATACAAAAAAATAGAAGACGAAGAAGACGGGAAAGAAGCAGCGCATCAGCAAGAGCAAAGACTAAAACTCCAGTTGTCAGAGAGTATGAAAGACACAAAAAAAATAAAAAGAAGTAGAGAAGAGGACGACGACAGAAGAGAAAAGAAAAAAAAATCTAACAGCGCGTTGGATCCCAACTCTAGTTAGGTGTATGACTTTCACTTTACACACGTTAAAGTGAAAGTTACTTTTACAGTGGGTATATATTTTTCTGTTTCTTTTAAAATCTCTTTTTATGCCTTGTCCTTCCATTTGCTCTACATCCATTTCTTCTTCTTTTCCTTTCGCCCTTCTTATTTCTCTCTCTCTCTCTCGCCTTCCATTTCTCCGTATGTGATACTACTCATGACTCGTTCTTGTGTTTTTTTTCTTCTAGCCTTCTATTCACGTACAACTAACAACACAGAACACACACACACACACTCTCTGTGAATTCAAAGAATTCCTGTTTTCCACTGTTTCAGACAATCCGTTCTGGTGGGCATATTCCGAGTAGTATAGAAATAGCTGTAGTAGTAGTGGAAGTAGCAGTAATAATAGCATGCAGTATAACAGCAGCAGTGATAATAATCCTTCACTATTTTTCTCTCTTCTTCCTCTTTTCGTACCTCCCTGCTGCGGACTCACCACTAGCACCATCCATATTATTTTCCCTGGTGTGTGTAGTAGCAAGAAAAAACAAGTTTGCTGCGCGCATAATAATAGTAACACGAGTTGGATGTACGGCTACAAAAGCATGTATGTATGTATGTAATGCACAGTATATATAATATTCATTCTTCTTCTCAGCTCTGCCAACCTATGCGATGGAAACATGTCTGGAGAAGAGAAAATTCTTTTGCTTTTGAGTAGTTTTGCGGAACTTTTCTTCTTCTTTTTTTTCTCTCTCCTTTGACACTTATCATTTCTCGGAGAAAAATATTATATTCGAATAACACGCGATATTTTTTGACTAGTTACACGAGTTGTTTTTGCATGCAGTTATTATCATTATTGTTATGCTGCTGCTGCTGCTGTTATTTTGTGTTATGCAGTTTTTGCCGTATATATATATATATATACACACACGGTTGCACGAAGGCATGCATATTTTCCATTTTATTCCTCCTTTTTTCTCTCTTCGCCAGTCACACAGTCCGTGAAACTGTTTAGAACGGCGTGCGTGCGTGTAGCAAACTCGTTGTTGTTTCCATAAATAGGAGCGTTGCAGAAATTCTTTTCTTTTCTACTGCTTGTCAGCAGTAGCTGCCGTTGTAAAGCTGTACTTGTACAGCAAATCAAAAAGAAAATAAAAAAGGTGCCATGCATACTTATACATATATACATATACCTACACATCTATGGAGGAGCGGAACAACAGGACAGGCTAATTTGATGCCCATTCTTCTGCTTTCTTTTGCATAATGCTATTATCATCATCTACACGGTATTTTGGCATTCTCCTTCTTTCTATCCATTTTTACTGCTCAGTTATAAATAAACACATTATAGTGTGATGACTGGGAATCTGAGAGAGAGAAAGAAAAAAATAGCTATTTCTGGCATGATCATCATCAAAATAAAATCAGAATAGTACAAAGATAAAAAGATAATAATAATAATGGTGTGAGATAGCGTTCCCTATTTTGATTCATAAATTGAAATAATTTTATTATGCAATTCAATTTAGTTGCACTGCCTGTGCCTCTCATGTTGATTTGTACAAAAGTCATTTTATCTGTTATACAACACACATCCTTTGAAGAGAGAGCTACTGCTATACAGTCTCCTAAAATTGAATTACATTCACTTACGTTGTACCTGGAAAAAAATGCGCTTTAATTTACTTGCCGTTTTACTTAATACTGTTATTTCAGTCAGTCTGTGCAAAGTTGTATGACGACGACGACGACGACGATGATGATGATGATGAGGGTAATGATGACATTCCAGAAAACGATTCGAATTCCGTACGCGACACACTCTCTCTCACACAACTTCTTGTGCTCTCTCTTCCTCTTGTGCTGTTTGTTGCCAAAATAAAATTTGTTATTATTAACTTGAAAGGCAAGAGTGTAACGAAAACGTTCCGTTTTGTTTACTTACTCATTACTTATTCTTCTTCTCCTCTTTCACTTACGTAGTTAGTCAGAGACATGCCATGACGCTCGCCAGTTCTTTCATCCTGCCATTTCAACGTCGTGTAGCCACCCAAACTAGAAGAAATACAATATTATACGCACGCACTGCTAGCAGCAGCAGCAGTAGCAGCAGAGTAGAGTCAGCAACGGCAGTCGTGGTGGAAAAAGTGACCTCTTTACAGTCTAAGAAACAGAAGGAGCAGCAGTTGATGTGTGTGTTCTGCATGCGTATTAAGGAAATGAGAGTGAAAATCCTGGAGAAATGTGGTCATCAAAAGAAGAAGAAGAGAAACAAGATGGGTAGAGAAAGAGAGAGAGAAAGAGAGAAAAAGAAAGAGAATAAGCATGAAAATGGAGCCCGGCTAATGTTACCTGATGATAATGTAAAGTGTAGCCAGGTAGCTATCGTTGTTATTATTACTTTTGTTGCTGCTGTTGCTGCTGCTCCCGTAAATTGCCACTGCTATGCAGACAATGTTGCTGTTTAAATTGTTGGGAGCATTTTTCCAGTCATTTTGTTAAGTGTGCTGAGAGAGAGAGAGAGCGAGAACGAGAGAGAGAGAGAGAGAGAGGAAGAGAGACAAAGAGAGTACACTTGGCATTCAAAAGGGCTTAAGGCTAAAAGAAAAATCGAGTGGTTTTGGAGGTGGGTATGCTTCCATATTATTTAGGGAGGATGGGATGGGAAAGTTGTGAATTTATTTTAAAATATAGGCTTGATGCACACAATATATTATATATGTGCATAATGAAAGTTGCATGTATATACACACTTGAAAATTATTATAATAATACGAGTAATGAAGGGCTAGCAGCAGCAGCAGCAGCAAGTAATAAAATTTCCATCTCCTCGAGTGAGGATGTAAGGACCACTGCCACCATTATTACTACCACACTAAAAGAGAGGAAAACAACAACAGCAGGAGCAGCAGTAGCAGCAATTCGCCACTAATACAACAAAGAAATTTTGAGAAAGGAGGAGTAAATAAGTAGAGGGGAAAATGGAGTACATTAGTTAAAATAGTTGCTTGCATGAAACTAGTAAAGGAACGATGAGATGAGAACGACGATGATGATGATGATGATGATGAGGGGGATGAGGGGGAAGAGTATAGCGTGTGTAGTTGCTCTTTTAAAAGGAAACCGTTGTTGTTGTTGTTGTCGTGGTGACCGTCCTTTCTCTCCTGAAGGAAAGACATGAAACAAAAGGACATCATTACAGCAGCAGCAGTAGGCTGGGTTGTTCGTGTTGCTGCATGTAGCAGCATCCGTATAAAGTACAGAATCTGTATAGCTGTGTTGGTTTTTTAATAATAATAATAATAGAAGGTGCAAGTTACATTTCGGAGAACAAGGTTCAAATTTTTTTCAAAAAGATCTATTGTGGTATCCGATTGCTTGTAGAATGTACTGTTTGCGCAAAGAGCTATAGAGAGCTACGAAAGCGTCATGTTTATCTGAACAAGCAGCACAGAGAGAGAGTGAGAGAGAGCTGAATTCATCAGTGTCAAATGTCCTCTTTCAATGTTCAACAACAAGAAATTGTTAGCTATGATGCCGGTAAGTAATGTGATCATTAGGTAACGAGATCGTTTTCGACGAGAAATGTGGAACGTGTTAAATCATTAAATAGAAAATCTTGAAAGATTCACGTTGTAAAGTAGCTGGAAAACATAAGTGGACACTGTCGTTTGGAAAGTCGAAACTTTGCTCTCAAACGGTGTGTCGTCGCTCAATTTATGACTCATGCCTTACATTTGGCAACTGCAGAAAGAACAATGGATGAGAGATAAATAAGGAAACAAGTGGGATTAAGAGTGGTAGAGTAAGCAGCAGGAGTAGTAGCAACAGCAGTGGTTGTTTTGTTGTAGGGATGGGAGCAAAAAAAATAAGCCGAAGGACACGTAGCTGGAAAGAGAGAAAGAAGCAGGCAGAGAGTTAATAGGAATGAGGCAACTTATTTGCTCAAGCACTTACACTGCTGGAGAATTGCTTCCTTTTAAAAAATGGTTCAAGGCAAGTGCGAATTAGGGAGGGAGCCAGAGTTTGTGGAAGATTATTATTATTATTATTGCACCGAAGGAAAGTAGAGCATTGTTATAGTGAGTACGCCGAACTTGTGCGAATATATCCATCATGATAGCAACAATTTACACTTGAAACTTTTTAAAAAAACACAAAAGTGTGCACTTACGCCAGCTATAGCTATTCTATTTTCTAAGTATTAAATCTTGTCGTCGCTGGTCAACAAAAATATTTATAATTGTGATATATGCATGCACATATGTNAGCTATAGCTATTCTATTTTCTAAGTATTAAATCTTGTCGTCGCTGGTCAACAAAAATATTTATAATTGTGATATATGCATGCACATATGTCTATGCATAAAGACAATATGTGCACATGTTTTAGCTGTGTCTGTTATTATTGTAAGCAGAAACAAAACTGACGTTTTGAAAGGCTGCTGATGATAATCTAGAAACGCAACTTGCCTTCAGGAATGAACAAGAGAGAGAGAGAGAGAGAGAGAGAGAAAGAGAGAGCATTTTACTGCGTAGTAGTAAGTTGTGTTTCTCGAATCTTCATTTTAATTGCATAAACATGCTTCCACACAGTCTCTTTCTCTGCTACAACGCTACAAGCAGCAGCAGCAGCATTTTCCATAAAGGTCCCTTACAAGTTTCAAAAAGTATTCAGAAGAAGTAAATTGACACAAAAGGTTGTTCTCTTCATTAATGCTTTTGTATGCATGTACACACACTTATCTTTTGTGTGTGTGTGTGCTTTCCATACAGTCATTTCAATGCTTTCACACAGCTATATATGTATATAGAAGCATGATAATTATATGATAAGATGAGAAAAAGAAATTGGTGCAGGCGAGATTCAATGCGATAGAATAGGATGACATTTTATTTTTTACGAACGACGACCAGCAAATCTTTTTTGCCTCTTCTTTTATCACCAAATTCCTTGAAAAGAATTCACTTAACTCCCTCGGTGTTTCAAATGCTCTGCTAAAACATGCTGCTACTGTTATACACCATGTATGTGTGTGTGTGAGAGTGTGTGTGTTTGTGCATAATGAAGGTGGTCGTAAAATATTTCGGAGTATTATTAGAGAGAATTTTATCAAAAGATCTGCATAGGTAGTTATGTAAATAAAAGTCAACTTGTCAAAATAATGGCGTCACCATCCCTACACGTTGTATGCTTATAATAGAAGCGTCGCCGCCGCTTGTTTCCGCACAGTCTTTCAAGTGAGAGTAAACAAGAAGTTTGCTTATTGTGCCTGCAAGCCATTTTTAATGAATAGCAGCACTGTAGTAATGAATGAGGATGATACATACTGCTGCTATGCTGATGTTAAGTAGGTCGGCTAGTGCTACCCCATCACTACTGTACTGCGAGCTATGTACGTATACCTGATTCATTTAATGATGTTAATAACAATATTGTTATGTGGCAAATGACAGCAACTTCAAGGAGCAATTAGTAAGTGGCTCTTTGCTCAACAAACTTTTGCTTCCTGCCTCCTTTGTTTAAAAATCACTGAAAAAAATGAGGGACAACTGTACACAGCCTAATCTAATTGAAAAATATACAATGATGATGTATCATTAAATGGTAACCAACAGCAAGTAAAATGTAGCTGGCTCTGTGTGTGTGTGGTGCTACTATTTTTCTAGGGAGTCATCATAGAAAATGGGGCAAGTTGACACAGTCCCCGGGAAAGATGTACAGTCACTGTAGCCAACTAACCATGGCGGGGTTCTGAAAGGTTGAAAGTGTCTACAAATCAGATACATAATTTACAAAATAGATTTGCTACACTTGATAAACATTTTCATTTGCACCCACACAAACTACAAAGTTTGACTTTTATTCCTGAAATTATATTAACGAAATTTCAAAAAAGCCACTTGAAGTAACACTCAAAACGTACTGAACTCTCACAGTCTTGTTATTGATAAACATGCTGTGTAAGCTATCTCCATACCCATCTTTGCCTCATTTCACCTTTATCTATGCATCTACACTACCCAGTTTTGCGTCCTTTCTTGTTTACTTTAATTCAACTTGTTTAGCTGGGCAACCAAGGTGTAGACGGCGACAGCATCCCTTACTACGCGTGCCGAATTTTCTGCAAATGTTTAAACTATAATAATTAACTAACTAACTAACAATCTTTGCTGCCTGCCTTACCGTTTCAAAAACTCTGTTCCAAAAGCATTCCACGAAAAAAAATCATCCAGTGGACCTTTTCCGAAATATTTTGTTTTATCCGCTACTTCCTTGTGACCATATCAGAATAGAGCCTAATTCCGTAAATACACATTACTTTTTAATTACATCTAATTGCTCCAAGTTAGTTACGTTGTAGACGTGCATATCTTTTATTTACATAAAGCGACTTCATTGCGGTTTTTGTATTCACTACATATTTCAAAACAAGCCGACGAGGTGAACTAACAAGTTGATAGGTAAAGTGTGTAAGTACATACCTCTTTTATATGTTTGCACTACTTGCATAGTGGACGAGTCCCTTTCTTACGCAGTTAGGAATTTTTTAATGTAAAATTTTGTAAACAAAATAGGAAAGAGCGAACGAGAAAAAATAAGTTTATCTCTCTACTCTGTACTTGAAATCCTTTCAGTGAATTTTGGAAAGAAAGCGATAAACAATCAGAAGAAGCGAAGCCTGTTGTCGATTCAGCAGCTAGTTGCCAGCAGTGCCAACAACTTTTTAATCCTGTAAGCCCTTAGCAGAGAGAGAGAGAGATACAGGACACACTAATAAATTATAACAAGCACACAGACAGTCGACGCGCAGTTTGCAGGTGACTTTCTTTGGAAAGTGTACAGATAAGTATTTAGGGATACATGACAGAATGCGTTGTTTCGTAATTTACCATCGACACGAGAGAGAGAGAGAGAAAGGCTTTGTTATTATTTATTATTGTTCAGCTTTACATAAAGTGTTTGTTTGTCTAAAATAGAAAGAAAAACAAGATAATACACTGGAATTGGTCGTGTCAACAGATAAAACAAGTTGACAAAAATATAAAAATGCTGGAATACCGTATTTTCCCTAGTTTTTAAAAACTTTTTTTTCCATTATGAGTAGCAATTGTTGAGCCAATTTAGTTGGGAACAGTTGAGAATTACAAAAGTCTGACTTCAAGTTCTCGTATTGAAATAAGTATAAAATCGAACATAAAGCATTAGTCATATGTGCATTTGCTTCTTGAAAAATCGTCCTCGTTTCCAACGGTCAAACGGCAACTTTCCAATATGTGTAGCAAGTGCAAATTGTCTTTAAAAAATTAAATTGTAACTGTTTGTAACAGTTGCGGCTAAATTAGTTTTCCTCAAAAATTCCATCAGAAAGAAAGGTCGTTGAGAGAGAGAGAGAGACCCAATTATGTATGTGTGTTGGAAATATCGGGCCAAATAGGTTGAAGCGAGCGGTTGAAACGACGACAGAACTTGGACAGGGCCACCACAGTCACTTACACATATCGACCTATTTACGAAATGTGTTAGTGTTAAAAGTACATAATAACTGTAAACTAGCCATCACTCATCATTACAACAAACAACTCACTGAAAGCAAGCTGACCTTGCAAGTTGGAATGGAGTAACAGAGAAGTGCGCTTTATAAGGGCTGCTTGCTTGCACGTGAAATGAGGTCCAAAGTAGGGGAAACTTGACGCAGCATAGTGGTGTGACGTGCATAGGTTCACGTACCACCGCATTCACAACTAACAAGTAAAAAAATATATATCAAATCAATAAAGGGTTTGGTTAGATGATTTAAACATTTTATTGTGGGACAGCTGTTGTTCCACTTCACTCTTGTAATTATTATTACCGTATGTATCTATTGTTACTACTATGGAATTAGTGATGGGCTGACAATACAATTAGGAAATGAAAACAGCTGAAATGAGAGAGAGAGAGAGAGAGAATGTTGGTCAGGACACCAGAGCCGCATTATATTATTAAGTTTGCTGAATATATTACTTGTATTGTAATTAAATTGCGGAAATTTAGCCGCATTTTGACGTTTCACCACCCCACAAGGACCACACCACAAGACATACATGCATGTCTTCACACACACACACACACACACACATGGAGAACTACAGACGACGACGAGAGAGCCATTTACAACATAACTGCATTAATTAGCACATAATTTTGTTAAAACAGTGGGAATCCGGGTGCTCAACACTTGAGCCTTTTGGCACAAGAAAATGATTTTTTTTTCTACCCGAAACCCAACTAAAAATAAACCCTACCTCTCTACCACCATTAAAATTCTCGCCACTTTCCCTTTGTCCGCTGTGTATCTGTCTTTCACTTTCAAAAAGAAAAAAAACTCTACAAAAACAATGTAAATATATCGTTTGTGTGTAAAAAAAAGAAGAAGAAAACTTGAAAAAACCCAGCAACAACAACAACAACAAAGAAAAAAACATCTTGTTCGATCTGCTGTTTGCTATTCAGAATTCATGTACATATATGCATTTTCTTTTTTCTTCTTCTTTTTTTTGCATCTTGTTTGTTAATCGCTTGACATGCGGCGACGGGCAAGCAGCAAGGCAGAGCAGCGAATAAGATACATGTTTAGTTGTTTCTCTTTGTGGAGGAGTGGTTTATCAGGTTATTAATTCGCTTCACGTTTCCATTTATGTCAGAAAAGAGTAGCAAACAAATAGGGAAGGAAGGAAGAGGAGCATCAACAGTACAAAGCAGAGGGCCGTTGCCGCAGCAGCAGCAGCAGCAGCGGCATCATGCATGCATGATGCAGACATGCTTTATATTTATTCAAATTGCACAAAATAGAAGGACAAATAATAGACCTGCTTTTCCCTTCATCCCTTCGATTTTTTTCTCTCTCACTTTCTCTCTCTCTTTCTCTCTCTGTCTTTCTCTCTTGCGTGTGTGTGCTTAAAATTTACAACATTATTTGGTGACGCTCTATTGGCATTCATTACATTTCATGGCTGTTTGCTCATGACATATAAGCGTTGCCGAAAATTTATGAACTTAACATGTTTTGTCCTCTCTTTCTCTTCCCGTTTCTTCTCCTTTCCTCTTACTCTCCATCTCCATGTTCCTTCCTTCCTTCCTCTACTCCTTTGGTCGTCTTTGTGCCGTATGTGCACACACGTTGTTGTTCTCCACAATTGTCGCTTCTCGTCCAACAAGGAAGAAGAAGTTGTTGTTTTGCTCGTTGTCGTTGTTCTCCTCTCTGTCTCCCTTTCTGTGGGAGTATGGATACCTCCACGTATAACTGGTAATTGCTAAAAGCATGTACATTTTCGCCGTTTTTCAACCCTTTCTCTTCTCTAATGTATTTAACTGGGCCAGTTCAATGCATCTTTCTTTCTCTCTTCAACTTGCTTTCTCTTTCCAGCAGCCAAAGCCAAGCTACTTTCCCTATCGACACCGTCGTCCTCGTTGTTGTTGTTGTCGTCGTCAGCAGCAGCAGCAGAGCTTTGGCTGCTGTGCTGTAATTCCTGTTCCCTTTCAAAATGTTGATATTTCTTGGAAAGAAAAACTTTTAGGTTGTTTATCTGAACGATGAATCTTTCGTTTAGATTTTCCTAGTAGAAGAGAGAGAGAGAGAGAGAGAGAGAGAGTAATGTGCAGCTACTCCTATTACCACCACCACCACCACCACGACTACTGCTACTGCACCCAGGTTCACAATAAAAGTGCCCGTTCATTCAAGTGGTTAAAGATAACATCTTTTCCCCACTTGTGCTGCTAGTACCACCAATACCAGTACTAGCAGTAGATTATTATTATTATTATTATTATTATTATACTGCGCTTCTGCTGCTGCTTCTACTACTACTGTTGTCCAACCAACATACATTCCTTTGAGAATACATGGGCAAATTGTACGCTCATATATTTCTTCACCAAGTTAAAATGTAGTGCATTCATTCTACGTCTACTACTATTGCTTATTAATATCCTATCATAAGATACGATATGATAACTACCAAAACAGTTTTTTATGTTGGTATTTTTTCATAAAAATTGCTTAGCCTGTGGAGAAAATTCTAAATCTTCTCTTGGGCCCAGAGCCTCCTTCTTTCTCTCTGCAACTGCCTTTATTCATAAATACATTGTTGATTTGGTTTCAGCACCACCACCACCACCACCATCACCACCACTCCACTTTACTCTTCCAAATTGCTTGACTTTCCATTTTTATTCACTATAAACAAACTAACCGCTATATTCAATATATTTTTTTATATCTTCCCAGAATTGGGAAATGCGATCTCACTTTATCTAGTATCTCCACACTTTTTGCATGCCATCCTCATTCGTTCCAATTTTATCACTGTCTCTTCTGTCCGTCCATCTCTCTGCTCTGCTGCTGCTACTGCAATTGCTTCTGCTCGGATGATGATAATAACTTTACGACAAGTCACCCGAGAGATTTTCATCATACCCCACTAGCTCACTTTTCGACAAAAAAACATTACTTACTCCATTTTATAATGTTATAAGCACCTGTGGAACTTAAAACCAAAGCACTGCAGTGGATAAACCATATAAACAAAATAAATCCCGCACAAAATAAAAAAAAATACACGCTACATCATTTCCTGTACAGTTTACATTTATTTTGTTTTTTCCCCAAAAAAAACTGTTGCTACTTTAGTAGTCCGTGTTGCAAGTATTATTTATTTACGATTATATGGTAAACAATAATAATATTCTGCTCTACTCCCTCTCAAATGTCGTCTCCGAGAATTCTTCCACATGTGATTTGCTGTGCTTGGAATTTTGCAGAGACAAAATAGCAATGACGAGGAAAACGACGACGAGGGAAAAAATGCCAACATAAAATATTGCGTTATGATAATAATATTGCTATTTTGATTTTCTTTTCTTTTACAGGTTTCTTCCCGCTTGTTGTTGTTGCTGTTGCTGCATTCTATACCACTTGCTCCTTTGTACCGCGCTACCACCACCGCCACTACTCTGCTGCTGCTGCTGCTGTTGACGAAGAATAAATAAATAAAAAAGTAATTCGAAACAAGTTGCATCTCACAAGAAGGAAGAAACAGCACACCAGCCAGTTGTGCTGCTGAGTGTGGTTAGTGTGATGTCGCTGTGGCAGCGTAAGCTCATGGCGATTCTCTATGCCCCAACGACGGCACCCATCATTCTAGTCGTTGTCCTTATTCTCTGTAATGCTGTCGCACTTCAGTAAGTTGTTTCACTTTTTATTTTTCTCATCTCATTTTCTTCTTCTCCTTCTCCTTTTTTGCCTCATCCCCCTTTCCATCTCTACACTACTCTACTCTACTTCGTTCCCTTCTCTTTTTTTGTCCGGATAATAATAATATGCTGTTTTCTTCTTTCTTTCTTTCTTTCTTTTTTTTACTTTTTATATATACTTTTCCCCTCCTTTTCATCTGCTCCGCTCACATACAAAATTCATGAGAAAATCATCATACAACTTGGCATTCTCAGAAAAAAAGAAATATCCAAGTAAAAAAAATGCTCACATCATTTTTTATTCAAACTGAGAAAAAAAATAAGAGTGAGTTGAGTGCATGGGAACTTTACATCCTAAATATTTCAGCGATGATGTTGCTTCTTCTTCTTCTTCGTCGTCGTCTTCTTCTTGTTCTGTTGCTGCTACTGCTACTCTGTCTTTTTTATTGTTGCACAATAAGAAAACGGCCAGAGTTCATTTTTCATCCATGAAAACTAAATAAATAAACTGTATATAGTGCAAGAATATCAACGTCATGTGCTTTTATTGATAATATGCTCATACATTATTCGAAACAAATGGAAAAAGATGAGAACAAAAGGAGTGGGTGAGAAGAATTGGATAAGAAGGAGGTGGCTGTACATTGAGAGCACAGGGCAGAAGAAGAAGAAGAAGAAGAAGAAGAAGACGAAACAGCAACAACTTCAGATTGCGCATTTTATTTCCATTTGTTGCTATGAATTTGTGATGAAGCGTTTTTATTCTGCAGACAGATTATTATCAGTTCAAAGATTCACAAGAAAACATTCACATTGAAAGTAAAAAGTTTTCCCGATTTTTTCTCTCTCTCTCTGTCTGTCTGTCTCTCTCGCTCACTGGCTGAATGATTGCAGAAATATATAAAGTTTTGCAGTGAGCATGCATGGCTGTCTATTTTTTTCCTTTAAAAAAATTATTATTGCTTAGTAAAATAATATAAATTAATATTTTTTTTGGGATTCCATCCATTTTGAAATAAAATCTATTTACACCTGTCGATAATTACTAAACATCTAAACATTTGAAACAAACTGTGAATTTCCTAGTGGAGCTCCGCAGAAAATAAACTACCGTCAGAAGGAGAAGCAGATTCTGGATCAAATTTTAGGTGGGACCTATGACAACAAAATTCGTCCCTCTGGTGCCAATGGAACAGGTGATGTGCTCTAACCATTTTTTGTCTTTCCTTTCTCCTCTTACATTCATACTAACCTATATATGTACATAATATTATGTAGTTTTGTCACAATTTTTAAAAAAAACTTAATTCGTATCCATCATTTCACGGCATTATTTATTGGCATTTTGAAAATCGTATTTGAAAAAAAACCAGTCATACAGTAGAAAAGTAGAGAGATTGGTATGAAATTTAGTACCAACTTGAAACTATAGCGTTGCCAACGCTGCTAAAAAGCAATTATTAAGTACTACGTATTAATTCTTTTAGAAGGTAAATTTAACAATTACCTATTTTACACACGTTTTACTCAACACCAGAACTACCCTTGTTCTTCTACCTCTTTTTCCGTGTTCAGTCAAGCAAGACAAACACACAAAAAATTTAAACAAAAAAATACCCTTTCTTTAAGTTACTTTCATGCATTCCGAATATCCAGTTTTGTCGTCATGTATAGAAAAAAACAATGACAAACATACAAACAATAGAAATCTTTGTTTCCCTCTTTTTTTATTGCTACTCTCACTTCTTTATTACTATCATTATTTCATCAAATATAATAATAATATTCTGTGTCTATCTGTGTTTATTAACTTATTGCGCAAAATATTTACCAAAACATTTGAAAAGAAAGTCTTTTATTATTGCATGTATTTAATATTTAAAAAAAAAACAAATATGTGCCGTTGTAGCCACTCTCTCTCTCTCTCTCTATATATATATATACATATATAAATATATTATATTCATATATATTTCTGCAACTTTTTTTCCAATTTTTTTTTGCTTTGATCGACTTTCACCACCCACATCTAGTTTTCGTTGTTGTCGTTCCTGTTGACAGGCTCTTTGTTCTTTGTTTATTGTGAAGTTAAATTGTGGAATAATAATAATAATAAATACACTTTGTTCATATAACAAATGTTTACACCCTTTTCTCCTATTGTGTATGTATATCAGAAGAACATCACGACAAAAGTGATTTCTTGGAACGACTAAAAAAAAGGCTATTATTGCTTGTAGGCACGACACAACCATGAATCGGTATAAATTCATGAAGGATTCTCAAAAACAAATAAAAGTTGTACAAAATATACTATTTTCAGTTGACTGCAATAATACTAATGTAAATGACATAAGTTTATAATGAGGGGAGAGGCTAAAAGTGAAGTGGAAATTTAGAAGAAAAAATAAAGTTTTTTAATGACGTCACTAAATTAATAAAGTGGTTTGAAGTAGTGATATGGTAGATAACTAAAAAAATAGTTTTATTATTTTGATGGTAAAAAAACGTGTTGATGTGTTTTCATTTGATTTGGCAACTTAGATTTTTAGTAAACTTGGTAATACATATATATGGTGTAAAAATAAAAATTTTAGCATTTGAGCAAGAAAAAAGCATATTATTTAGTTTGCACAGACATACGAAATGAAAATGTGGAAAAATTCTTTTGTCATGCTTGACCACCAGTATTTTTTTAAAAAAGTACATACACACTTGCCTGATCACGTCAAATAGTTGCTACGATCCAGTTGAGGACCGTATTACATTTAACAAACGTGCATTGCACATTTTTACTAAAGAAAGCTGTGAACATTTATTTCACCGCTTTTACTTTCCCAATCCTTCTCGTTTCCCCCCATCATCGACACCACCCACCGACATACAAAAACTTTATTAAATGTAAAAGCTGTAAATCATTTACAACAGTTCTGTTTACAAAAGTTGATCACGGTTTTGTTAAAAAAAAGATCGTCTCCGACTGTGTAGCTAAATTAAAAAACACAAGTAATTTTATGTCTCACAACGCGTGTTGGACAAAATCCGAAGAAATTAGTTGGGATTAGTTTTTTTTTCTACTAAAGCCGACCATGCTGCTGATACAATAACAGTAATAATAATAACAACAACAAGTGAAGGTAAAATTGCAAACTTGTCTGTCCATTTGTCGCCAGCAGCAGCAGCAGCATCACAATTTTGTCGTCTTGATCCTATAACAGCATCCGAAAGAATTTTCTGTGTAGGTGGTAGACTTGAGTAATTTTATTAAATGCTTGGTGAACGTATGTGCGTGGGTATATAAAATGCTACAGGGTATACAAGAGCGACACATGAGCGTCTGCGAGAATGACACAAAGAAGGGCTTAAAACACGGCACGCGAGTTTTCTTCTACACAAAAGATTATTATTGGTAGTAGTACAGTTAGTCGTTCGTAATAGTGACGACGACGGGGTGATGGTGGTGCTGGAAAGTGACAAAAGAGTAGATACGGAACGAAAAAAAGCCAAAGGGGAATAATGTTTGTCAAAAGTTGTTCATCCTTTTTGGTGACTTGTTCCCTGGCAAGATTAATAATGATGATAATAATTATATGAGAGAATGTACGTATGTATATTTATGTTCGTTGACGGAATAATAATAATAATAATAATAATACTTCCGCTTGCCTATCGAGGTTCATATTAGTAATAGTAATAATAATAATATGTAGGAGGTGTAGTTTGGAGTAACCGTCTGCTGATGAAATAAACCTGACCACACAAAAAATACATAATTTTTCTCTCCTTTTCCTTTTCTTCGTCTTGTTCTTCTTCCACTTCTCTCGGCTGTGCCTCTTGCATTCTATTTTTTTTCTTCTTCTTTTTAACACCAGTGCTATCACCACCACCACTGCCGCCGCCACACATCATCATCATATGTATGCTGCTGAGAGTCTACTTTCGGTTGAGTTGCTTCTTCTTCTTCTTCGTCTTCTTTTAGAAAAAAAGGAACAAGATTGTGTCTGGTGGATCTATGCCGTTATTATTACTTTTTCGACGCTACTTTTACAACTTATTGCACAGAAGAAAAAGAAGAAGAAGAAGAGAAACTAGTAGTTGTAGTAGTAGTAGTAGCAAAACTCTGAATCCGCTTAACAATTGTCCAACAAGGAAAATGGTGAAAATGGTCATAGATCATAGAAAAAAACTGGTTTTTGTTACGGGGATACCTTGAAATTTTTTTATGTGGAAAAGAAGAATAAGTGAAAGTACGTGAGAGCGATGATGGCGGTGAAAGTATATGTACATATTTTCATTCGTTACGTTATGTTTACCTAATAGAAAAGTTTACTGTTTGCTGCTACAAATTCTTTAGTGGATTGATTCAATGGTTGGGAGTGAGTGAGTTTGGTGGAGTTTGAACGTGAAGGGATAGGTGGATGGGAGGATGACGTGCAGTAGCAGTAGCAGCAGTAGTATAAACTAGTGAAAAGTAGAAAAGCTAACAGTAATGACAATATGCCTGTCTAGCAGTTTTCTTCTCTCCTTCTTTCTCCTTCTATCAGAATAAAGCGTGCATGTAATGTTGGCATTTGGCATCATATCCGAGTTTTAAAAAAAAACTGCACAGTAGTAGTGGGTAAAATGGGGTTTTGGAACAGACCAGCAAAAGAAGAAAAAGACAAAAAAAAGACAAAAACACACACACACTACGTTTTCAATTTCGTCCATGATGGACAGCACTCTCGAAGGAAACTCCAATTTGGGTGTATCCACTCCAGCAGCCGACCCTGCATGCAAGTTTTTTGTGCAAGTAAAATGAATTTTCTTTTCATCATCAACGAAAAGTTGAGAGATGTGAAGGAATCGGAATGAAAGCTGGAAATTCTCTATTCCTATCCTGTCATCACCACCGCCACCACTAAAAACACCAGGGGTGGTGATAGTCATGATGATGATGATGATGATGGTGACGGTGGGTTTGTGGATGCGATGCAATACTACTACTACTACGACTACCACCACCAAGTTTTTTAACACTTGGGCTCTTTTTTTACAACCTCCACCGCCACTCGCTAATCGTAGTACATATACGCATACAGACAGATATTTCTAAACAAGTTGCTGTATATACATTATAATAAGGAAATAACATTTTCCCCATTCGGCAATGATACAATTTACGGAGACTGTCTCTGCCTGCTCAACTCTGTTTTCTGCTGTGCTGTGAGTTCCTTTTCTCCTTCTTTCCTCTTCTTCTTCTTCTTTTTTTTCTTCTTCCTTCTCAAGTAATCTCCTTTTATCAGTGAGTAGGCAACCACTTCCAAGAAAAATAATTTCACGCCGAGTTATACAAGTTTTACGCTTTTACGATGTTGTTGACTTTTGACACTTTTTAAATAATAATTTTCATTAGAGTATGCCACGCAAAGAATTTTATTTGGAAGGCTGCCGCCATAAAAATAAAGTATGTACACAAAAAAGGTGTATCGTTTGCAGAAAATTTTGTTGCTGTTGCTGTTGCTGTGCATCTCTCCCTCTTTCTCACACATAACTTATTTATTTCGTCATCTTGGAAAAGGCAGAAAAATAAAATAAACGGTCACCGCAAAAAAGGGAGGAGAAGAAGAATCTAGTAGAAAATGTGCCACTACTACTGCTTGCTATATACTTTTCTTGTACTTTTCACTGCCGCACTACACACTGCCAAAAAAATAAAAGAATACAAGCGAGAAGAAGACTCAACCAAAGGCTAAACAAATTAAATATTCCAAGCATGAAATCTCACTGTCAAGTCCTTCTTCTTTTTTCTTCTCCTTTCTCGTCTTGTTCTTCTCTCTCTCTCTGTCTCTCTCTCGTTTTTTTGTGCATCATCCTCCCATCCAGGATGGATGTGAGATGGAAGGAGCAGGAGAAGGAGGAGTGGAAAATAATACCTAAATTATTATATGAAACGACGAATGATGTAGCCTTTTGTACTGCTAAATATAAAATGAACACATTAAAGTCACGTAAAAACTTGAATACAGCTTCTAGATAGATACATAGACAGAAGAAAAAGAACAGCAGCAGCCGGGGAAGCAAAGAAAAGTCAATTATTATTAGAGATGTAGTTTCACCACTGCTGTTGCTGTGTTGCTGCTGCTGCTGCTGCCTTTTTTTGTATTTTCGTGTGTCTGCATTTATTTACCGTTACACACACGCAATGCAATGAATTTATGTCACGTTCATGCCACAGATCATTATTTTCCTCCTCGAGACGTCGTACAAATAAAAAGATAATACAAAGTAACTCTTCTTTTAATATACTCGACTTTTTTAAGATTGACTTTTTATTATTATTATTATTATTCCAGAGAATATGTCGTAGCAAAAAAATGGCTGCTGGCAACTTAACTGGAAAAAAGGATAAATGGAATTATTATTTTTTTATCGAGGGCGAAAATAGTAAAATAGAAAAAAGGGGTGCACCAAGCGCATGCACAAGCAAAATTTGCCATTATTATTTTTTTCTGTCTCTGTAAGCAAAGGTTAAGTTGGTGTAATGTGGAAAAAAAGGGAAAATGCTATTATTGTACAAAAAATTTTTTTTACGTGTTCGCAATCAAGCATGCACTCTCAATGATGTTCATATTGATGATTATGGTTCTTTTTTTTTAAAAAAAAAAGAAGAATAAGAAGAGTCTTTCAGGTTTTCAACGCGTGTTTTGTTCAAAATCAAAAAGGTATAGACAGACAGGTAGATTTTTTTCCACCTTTAGAAAATCCAAGCAAGTATGCGAAGCAAAATGCTTTGCTTTCCATTTCAATAAACATCCGTGAAATCGCATGTAAAAAAATAAATAAAAAGCCTGTGCATACTAC
>JAHZMT010001907.1:0-11061 GCA_027743785.1 Sinhomidia bicolor | reverse complement strand
TGTAGGCAATTTAGCAGTAGATAATCTGCTGTCACTTAAAAATGACTTTAATCTACCCAAGTGGCTATTTGCTTTCATACAAAGTACTCAATATGCAAATCTTTGCACGTTTTGTCATCAAGAATGCTTTTCCCACGGCTTGCATTTAATTTTTTAAAATAATTTCTTGAATGGTATTAATACGGCCATGTTGTAGACTTGCCATTTTTTCTTTCTTGTTGGTATAGGCAAAATGGCAAACAAGAAGAAAACAATATAATAGCAGGAAGACGGCCATTATCGGGTGATTTAGAATTTGCAATGATGAATGTTTTGTCAAACCTGCATTGACTTTAAAAGGCATATTTTAGATTAAAAGTTGTAGTATTATAGTACATATACCACGTATCTCGTATTTAGGTAATGGCTTCAAACCCTCACTGAGAAGAATCTATTTAGCTGGATGAGGAATGGACCTTTTGACTTATGAGATTAAGTGAATGTTTCAAGCATTAAGGTATTACTAAGTAAAAGTCTTATATATGCCTTTTTATACAACAAAAGCAATTTTTAATGAATAGAAGTTTGAATGAAATTTAAAATAACTATTTTACAACAAAATTATGATGTGTGATGATCTGATGATCAAGATGTCTAAAAAATTATTGGATATTATTTATTCTTAAATCGTTCCGTGTTTTGAAAATATAAATACTATTTAGTATTGTATTCTATCATTCTATCTAAACGAACTTGTTACGACTAGAAGTTAATGAATCAAATACAAAAGTCGATTAACTGTAAACTACACCGTGTAAGTTTTATGCTAGTTCTTGGCGGACGCATCAATTAATGACTCGTATTGGCGATCGTCAGCTTCAAATGGTTTATGTTTTCTATGAACTCTAAAATAATCAAAATCTGCCTTCCATGGATTCACTGGTTCAATCTTTACATCCACACCATCTAGCCAAGTTTTATAACGCATTTTTAGTAAGCCAAAATGTTCTCCAAAGTCTGGATTCCTCTCCACCGCGTTAGCCAGTTTCTTTGGTTGTACTTCCTTGCCCATTTCCTGCAATATCACGAGAAAGTGTAAAACATCAATTTGCCTTTCAGGTATCCATCCATTTTGAGAATTACGTACATGTGACACAACCCCTTTCTGTGTTGTTTTAATGAAGTCATCGATTCTCAGCAAAAGTTTTTCATTAACCGCAACTTTTCTCATTTTGATTTCTTGCATCACATGAAGGACGAACCTTGGATCAAAATTTTTCATCGCAGTGGACAACATGGGGGCTAGCAACTGGATGCTGGGGCTGAAAACGTAATTGTAGTTGTTGCATTTAATGAGAATATTTAAACCCTAAAGTTAACGACATCATTTCATTTAACTTAAACATACATAATACATGCACTATCCATTTCAGCCAAAAGCGTTTTAGCTTCCATCCAAGTCCGACAACCCGAACTGAGTACACACCATGTAACAATATCCGGGGTAATATGGTAAACATTGTTCATTAGCTTTAACATATCCTGTGCCATTTTGTGCTCATTTAAATCATAACATTGTTGAATGGCTTGTGTGAAGAAAGCTACGTCAGGCTTAATTTTGTATGTGGTCAAAAGTTGCAAAACATCCTAGAAGAACCAATGATTTTTTAAAGAACACATGTTTAGCTCTGTAAATCTGCAATGTGCACTTCAAATTGAATAAAATGCTATT
This sequence comes from Sinhomidia bicolor, assembly GCA_027743785.1. Classification (NCBI taxonomy): domain Eukaryota; kingdom Metazoa; phylum Arthropoda; class Collembola; order Entomobryomorpha; family Entomobryidae; genus Sinhomidia; species Sinhomidia bicolor. Next base: position 9,350 of record JAHZMT010001907.1, on the reverse strand, counting down.
TTTAAAGAATCTAATATTGATATCTCACGGTAATCTCATTTGCTCTTGCAAGTCGACAATAACTCTGTCAATGTCTTCAAATTTGGACCGACCTTGTCACGAACCATTTGTAATGCTATACCCCGCACGCCACCAAAAACTGCCAATCTAGTAGAAATAAAAATACGAATAAAAATTAAAAGAACAAAAGAAAGAACATTATAATTTCAGTGTTTTATATTTGCACACCGGTTTTTACGGAACTTGAGGGAATGAAAGAGGGTCTTAACATCTAAAGTGGTTGGTTCACCAAGATTTTCTAGAACAATCTGGTTTGGGGTAGAATCGTCAGGAATCAGCACACTTAAAAGACGGTTGCTATCTTCTTCTGTCACAATAACAGGTAACACTGGTTCGGAAGTGCCAATTTGTAAAGGTTTTTGTGTATTTGTGATTCCCATGAGATCCGCATCTCCCACTTCGATCCCACATTCTCTAATCGCTCGAAGAAGTAGATTATAACTGAAAATGTCAGGTCTGATTGATTGCATAGATTGCATTTTTCTCCAAGTTACCAGAGCATAGCGGAAGCCATTATTTTTATCAGTAATGCAAGCTTGTAAAAGCATATTGAACGTTTCCGTAATGGGTTCGATTCTAGACTCTTCAATCATTTTATCTACTACATGAAAGGCCTGAATAGTTTCACACATTCTTCCGTAAGCTAAAACGAAACAAACATTTTAACTTCAATAACATACATATACTACTACTATCATACACAACTTTAAAATCCTGATTTCTAAACCTTTTATGAGAGCGTGATAATGGATTAAGTTGAAATCTAGTCCTGCTTCACGTTTGAAATACATTAGTTTATCTATTTTGTCCATATTCGTTTCTTTATTCCAGGGTGAATTCGCGCAAGCATTTAGTAAGTTGGTTGTTGTCTGTATTTTTTCTTTGTAGCCTCTCTTCTTCATCAAGTTGTACAAGCGAAATGCCATTTCCACATAACCAGCTTTTGCACATTCATTTATTAGCACATGGAAGTGATGAGTCAATGGCCGTTCCTCAAAATCAAATCCACCTTGCTTTAAAACACCTAGAAAAGTGTCCACAGCTTCTTTCAACTGCAAGAATAGACACAGAAATGGGTTTTTACACCAATATATCTACAGAAATGGGGTTTTACACCAATAATCTACAGAAATGGGGTTTTACACCAATAATCTACAGAAATGGGGTTTTACACCAATAATCTACAGAAATGTTGCGTGAGTCAGTGAGTCGTAGTCTCTCAATAATGTCGACTTACCTTTTTTTCTTTCAAAAGTTGACGAACTTTGCCAACCAATTTAACCGTTGTCCATCTTTGCCCGTAAGGAGGTATAAATCTTGTGTCATCCTCTTCCTCTTCTTCGTGTAAAAGTGACAACTTTTTTTCATCTTCAAGTAATTCATTTCGTACTGCTTCACCTACTGTATCTGTGACTAAGGCTGATGCTCCAAATGATAAATTTCCGAATGTGTCTTGGATCATTTTCAGCTAATTTAAAGTTGACTGCGTAGTCTGGAGAATACTCTGGTGGGGCAGTTGCTTCCCCTTCACGTTCCTGATGATTATATAGCTCGTAGTTTTTATCATACTCGTTTAATGTGATAGCAATCTTTTCATTGGAACCTGAAGAGGCCATAGGTTCATATTGTTCATTGTAAGATGAAGATGAAATGTGGTCAACATTTCTGCGAAATAATTGAAACGAAAAAAATTATTAGTTTATGTGAAAACATGTCAACATTTAAGTAGACAAATTTATTTTTATGACTAGTACATTCAAAATAACTATTTATCTAATGTTTTGTCCGTACAAAGTACATAAAAGGAAAGGGAAATAATTAACATAAAAAATGGTTTCATTACAAGCTATAAAGACAAGTCTTTGCTGTTTTCACCACCATCCATTTGACAATAACAAATTCTAAATTATATGGTTAACTTAATGGTATTTAGCAATGAAAAACTAACTGAACCGGGATGTAAGTTGAAATAAATTTGTAAACATTTAGCAACTTTTATGACCTTTCACTTCCACCGTCTTGGCTTTGAATTTTACTAGCTAAAGCCTCCTTCTTGATTTTAGTTTGCTGCATTCTTTCCCTCAATTTTTGCATTTCCATCTCGTAATTATCAGGTTGATAATCATCCGCATCGTCAATTGTGTCTTCCCTCCGAGAATTATAAGACGGTCTCTGTTGTCGCCAGCTCGTACGCCTATTATCGCCACCCTCAAAGCGATTTTGTCGAGAATATCTTCCCTCAGTCTCATACTCTTCCTCCTCCTCTTCTTCATATCGGCTTCGACGCATTCCTCCGTACCCCCCAAAATTGTCATTTCTTCTACTATTATTATAACCTCCGTACTGCCGGGGCGACGGTCCACCAGGCCGCAGGTTCCTCTGATCCCATTTCCACTGCTCACCCCTTTTCATCGCTTCTGATCTTACTTGGGCCATCTCTTTAGCCTTTTCTTGTGCTATGGAACTCAGTTCGTACTCATCAGCGGGAGTCATACTTAACCGTCGAAGTCGATCGATAACTGTTTCACGTCTGTCCTCGCCACGGGCATAACCGTCACTGTCACCATTAGTGCTTGTAGTAGTAGTAACTGTCTCTCCTCTCTCACCGTCACCACTATCACTGGTTCTAGCAGTACTTTCATCGTCAGGAGATGATGATGATGATGCAGTGTTCACTGTACAAAATGCTCGGTGCTTATTTACAATGCAATACCTCCATCTCCACAAACTACTACCGCACCGTTTTAAAAGGTGTTCCATAATTAACCTCTTGATAAATAAATAAGTAAACCAATCAAAGCAATTCACTCACTACAACTTGTCAAAACGCAATTTTTTCTATCTTTGATTAATGAGCTTGTAATGAGAACTTTTGCGGTTTTTTGCTTTTGCTAAGTAAAATTTTGCTTCTTCATATTTACCACATGGGCACAAATTTGCCGCACACACGAGCTACTCTTTCTTCTGGACTCTGGAGCTAAGGAGGGGCAAATACTACTACAATAACTGCATGGTCATGTGTCATGAGAAGAAGCACTAGTAGTGCGGCACTATTATTGTATTTCCTTACATTCACTTTTATATGATGATATGATGATGCAATCTCATCTCTCAATACGCCTGTCGCGGTCGTTCGGAATTCGGAATTTCGGATTATTGAAATTTGAAAGTTTGAGAGACATCTTATTTTTTACTCCTCATTTGATCTATTGTCTTAAATGTTCATTTATAACAAAACTAGATAAAACTATTTAAACATCGAATTTTACATGTGCAAACCTAAATCTTTTGACTGGTGGTAGATAAATTTAATGTTGTCCATACGTCATTAATTAAGATCGATGCAATGCAGATACATGAAACGCGTGAGACTCAATTTCAATTATACATGTAAATGTATACGTGGGTGCATTATATGGGTTAAAAACATTGAAATTCTAGCTAAATAAATCCGAAAATATTTATGAAAAATGAATGCAAGCCTCATTTACTCAGTACAGTTACACGTTTCAAAATAAAAATTATTTGAAACCATATTATTATATTGCATTGGCAAAATTATAAATTTTTCGTTTATTGTTATCATCGTATCAAGTTAAATTGGATTTACACGCACTTTTCTATTTTTTTATCATTTTACCTTTAGTACAGGTCAAAGGCATAAAAAGAACCGTTTCGTAAGTGTTTCACAGAGGTTAGGTACTAAGTTGTCTACTTCAATTCTATGGAAAGAGATTATAAAGACATGACCCGATGATTCTATGTTATACATTCTTTTTGGAATTTTTGAATAGGTTATTGGTACTTAGCTGAAGCCAGTTACTGTAAAATGACTCATTCATAAATGTGATTTGCTGTCAACAATACTTTTCCTGCTAACTGAGTTACAATTACAATAGAAAACGAATTATGGTTGATCCTATCCTCCGATGAGATTTGCGTTAGCGATTAAGCTTTGACAAATCCCATTCTTATCTTCATCAAAGCAATAAAAATACCAAATTGACCAGTTATTATTATATGCTTTGTTGTAATGTTAATAAATCAGTGTGTCACCTTTTGTTGTGCGTAATAATGTTTTAGTACAAAAAAGCAGCAAATTCTACATTATGAATGTGATGATGGACGAAGGGGATTATGATTACCTAACTTTGCCGGGATATTTCTTGGTTTTATTGAATAGATAAGCTTATGTTTTCATTTGTTTCAATGCCAAAAAATGTAATGATAAATCCGAAAAAAGTATTTCAAGTTGAAGAATATTTTTCGGTACAATTTTCATATAGTCCTTCCCTGTTGAGCGTTTCATTTACTGTAAAAATTAATACCAGTCCATTTTAACAAGCTCACCATCATTTTTTTCTTAGTTCGCTCACTGTCGTAAAGCGGTATACTGGGGAAAAAACTGTTATCATTATTATTATTAGAATATTAAAATTCCACAGTCTCCTGTGGAAAATTGAAGACATCAGTGCTCGAAACACCGAGATAAAAGTGTTAGCGCTAGCATCAAAATTTTAACCATGAAGGTTTCGGTTTCGGTACCTGGGTTGTGGCTTCTTATTGGATCTCTGCTTTTTGTTCAATCTGGAAGTTCAATCAAACTGCATAGTGATGGTGGATACGAAATTACTGTGGCAGTGGACGAAAGCACTGCGCTGCCCAGTGTGGGTGCAAACAGTTACATAAATAACATGAAGGTACAAATACAAAAAACTGTTAAATTACACTAAATACTATTTTACAAGTCATTTCTGATTGTGATTGATGAATCATGACATTATGAAACAGTAACATTCAAACAAGATGTACAATTGGCGAGTATTAAGACGCAACTGTACAAAATTCATTTATTATGAAACAAAAATATAATTTACCGGTTCTTCAATTTTAAAAGCGTGTATTGAGAATAATTTTTTTAAAATTGCATTCAAACAAGATGTACAATTTGCGAGTATTAAGACGCAACTGTACAAAATTCATTTATTATGAAACAAAAATATAATTTACCGTTTCTTAAATTTTAAAAGCGTCTATTAAGAATAATTTTCAAAAAATTGCAAAACGTTAGCTGTGCCGAAACCCGGGATCGAACCAGGGACCTTTAGATCTTCAGTCTAACGCTCTCCCAACTGAGCTATTTCGGCACCCGTTGACAACTGCCTTGTTTATTGTCAGCTTGCCCCTAGATTTGTAGTTAATCGGCTTATCTGCCATTAAAATTCATCAGAAAGATTACTTTACCATGCATGTAAATGATTTTGTACTTTTCTCGCCTTGTAGAAAGTTAGTAATATACAGAGAATATGCTAGTTATTATATTAATAATATATCCACCAAGTATTATGCCGTCATGCATTCTGATACTACCACCAGTTTTCTAAAATCCTGCTAATTGGAAAATGTCAATATCTATTACAATTATTGCAAAAGAAGTACCTATTAGTTCTAGAGAAATGCACATGCAGGAAGGAGTGGGACAAAAATTAATGGGTCATAATTAGCAATTGATGAATGTTTTTTAAAAAATACTGCTTTTTTGCAGACATCTCTAAGAGCATTTTCTTCCAGGCTATGGGTGGCTACGAAAAATCATTTTTATTTGAAATCGGTCGACATTCTTGTTCCTACTCATTGGAATGTGGATTCTGCATCGGCAGCAACTACGTAATAATTATTATCGTAATCACATTATTATTTTAAGAATTCTTTTGCACTACTGGTAATACATAACGGATGGTGAAATATTCTTTAGGCAAAATTACAAAAATGCAGACATTCGTTTATCAAATACCACTTATCCGTATACGGACAATCCAAATGTGTGCGGCCTTCCCGGAAATTTTATTGACCTTCCAAGTTCCTTCTTCACCGCTACCCACAGCGGTCCCTACGGATTACACTGTAAAACTTGAAATACATTTTTGCTCGTTTTTGTTGTAGTAGAAATTTTTAGCTGTTTTATACATTTATACTTCCATCTCAATGGTTTTATACAATGTATGCAAAATTTACAGGGAAATCTTTGTTACATACTTGGGCCATGTACCGCTTCGGTGTTCATCCCGAGCATGGATATATCGGTGACTCAAATTATCCTTATGCCACAAGAAATGCACAATCGAATCACTGGACCGTTACCGGATGCTCTGATGCACCCATCCAAGGAAATTTCGTAGACATGTAAAAAACTTTTTTTAAATAACAAAAACTATTAATACAAGTTATATAAAATCAAAAAACTACAATACCTTGTTGTGGATGTTCAGAACGAATCCTGACGTTACCGGTTGTGGGAGTGAAGCTACTATATCCAACAATTGTCGATTTGTGCCAACCACAACTGGACAGAATGCGACAACATCACTGATGTATTTTCACTGGATTGAATCAGTCACAGAGTTTTGTGATGAGGATAATCATAACGTACATGCTCCAAACAAACAAAACGCACTATGTAACCATAAAAGTGTCTGGCAAGTCATCAGAGAGAGTCCGGATTATCTAGCCGTTACATCCCCAAGAAATAGTTCAGTTCCGGCAGTAACTATTAGAACTGTGAAACATAGTTCTACTCCCTTGTTTTATATCCTATTAGATAGAGGATTGGTACAGGTATGAAATCAAGATAGACATTAGCTCATCATTACAAGATATTTTAAAGTAGGCATTCATAAAGGTGAACAATGCCTGTATTTGTGCGTCCAGGGATCCTACGGAATTGCAAATAACATTCCACGACTTCTCAGTAGCCTTGTAACTGACAGTGCTCTAGTAAATACGGTTGCTTCTGTTGGTGTTTTTCCTGGCGATGGAACCAACCCGGTCTCTGATCTTGTGCAGTGGTCAGAGTTGGGAGCAAATAGAAACGAATTTCTGGAGTGAGTTTGATTAACATTCGAACCATCCGTTTCAGGGGCAGATTTTTTATATTGCAACAACTTTACAATTTTTACAGTGCCATTGGGGTTTTGAGAGCAGATGGTCCATTGGAGAGAGACTCAAATAGAAACGAATTTCTGGAGTGAGTTTGATTAACATTAGAACCATCCGTTTCAGGGGCAGATTTTTTATATTGTAACAACTTTACATTTTTTACAGTGCCATTGGAGTTTTGAGAGCAGATGGCCCATTGGAGAGAGACTTTTCTAGAGCCTTGGTTGCAGTAGCTGAAAAAATCAAAGCTACTAATCATCCAAATGGAGCAGTTGCTCTTTTAATTAAATATGGCGCGGATACAAAGAGTTTCGGTACACAAATATCGTATAATTGCTGAATGAATTAATCACGCTACTAATACTAGTTCACTTATTTTTTTCTGCTTATTTTATACATAGGTAGTTATCTTCCAGAACCTGAAGTATTTAATGCCTTTAATGAAGGTAATATAATTCTTAATTCAATTGAGCTTAATTTTGCTGATCACACCGGCTATTCACATTTGGCAAAGACTGCACAAGAAACTGGTGGAAGCTACGTAACCCTTAATAATTTTGGGGAAGCTGAGACAAACATCAGGAACGTTCTCAATTATGTCAGACGTACATTAATCACTGAGTATACTGATCTTAGAAAAAATTGGCTAATGGTAAACCATTTTTTAACCTTTCATTGCAATTGACTTAAGTTTTAGCTTTTTAAAACAAGAATTTTACGCAATTTACAGTTGCGAAAAGAACTACTAACCACATCAACAATAATACCGGTTCCAAGCGATGTCAAAGGCTCACTGCAAATATTCGTTTCTTCCTCTAACCCGAATTTGTCAGCGGCAAATTTCTCGATTGCAGACATTGATTTTAGATTTAGCAAAAATCAAGATTGGAATGAAGAAGGAAGCAAATTTACATACAAACTGGAAGTTCCTGAAAACCAACTGGTAGCTATTTGCATGCATAAAATACTCAACTCAATATTGTTAGCGTGCTGGATGGTCTCCAAATGTCTGATTTTGATGTTTTAGGAAGGCCTTTCTCAGATAAGCTTAAGCCTGCTTTGCGGAGCAGGTTGTTCCAGTAATGTACTTGCCCGAGCACAACACAAGGGAGAGTCTCAAATTAGGATTGAGGTTTCTACTTCATTGGAAAATGACCATGTAGATCTTTCCAATGGTCGACCAGTATCAATTTTTGTAAAGGTTGGTTTTTAAAGTTAAACAAAAAATGCATGGGAGATATAATATTTATGATCGTGATCTATTAATTTTTAGGTTACAAAAAGTGAAATACCTGTTCAAGATGCGTTCGTTGTTGCAACCTTGACAGAAACGCAGTCTATGCGTACTACTTATTTGCGCCTGCTTGATGATGGTGCACTTGCCCCCGATGTACAAGAGTTAGATGGAGTTTATTCTGCGTATTTTGCACCAGAAAATGATGGCAATTACCGACTATCTGTTGCTGTACAAGGAAATCCATCCAGGGTCCAAGCACACCGTAAATTAAATGAAAGTTCATTTACAAGACTTTTACCTATCGACCAAGAAGATGTGGGTTGTGGTGCTGCCTCGTGCGAATCAGAGACTATTGAGGGAAATTTTTCACAAACGGTGGAGCTAACCTCCACTTTCAGTGTCACACAAGCTTCGTTATACACTGTAAAAATCAATATTATGTAGTATTTTCTAAAAATTAATTTCATAAGAAACATCTGCAAAATTATTTTTGCAATCGATAATTATTTCTTTCCCATTAGCCTGCACCAACAAAAATTTTGTCTTTAATGGCAGTAGACAATCCAGTTCTTGGACAAGTGACTCTTTATTGGCAGTCTCCCAACATTCCTGGCAGGCTTCACACAGGTGGAATAGCATTCTATTTGCGTGGTCATGAGCATTTTCGTACTTCTTTATTGACAAATAGTTCATTCCAAACTATCAATTTTATACAGTGTCGTCGTATGAGCTGAGATCAGCGCCTTCTTTTGAATCATTAATAAGCAACTTTGAGGATCAGACGGAGGTGCCTGTACCACCTAATTTTAGACCGAAACCTCCTATTAGCATGGAAATGATTTCTGTTGATAGGCCAGCATCTACTACATACTATGCGGTTCGGTCGGTGTACCGAGGAAACAAAGTGGGTTCTCTTTTATTCCTAATCAGAACTTGACCAGTAAATATAATGGTGGTTTTGAACTTAATTTCAGAGTCCAGTTTCTAACATTGTTCCAGTGATTATGGGGGATCAAGAGACAACTACTACTCCCACCTCGACCCCCTCAGTGTCTACTTCAAATCCATCAAGTACAACATCCGATGAAACGTCGACTCCGTCTTCGACATCAACTTT
>JAHZMT010001906.1:0-29904 GCA_027743785.1 Sinhomidia bicolor | reverse complement strand
GGTTTGGAGAGCAGAGCACTTTCTCATGCAAGAAATTTTCTGAGCAGATGAGTACTAACTGTTACTTTTTCTATGTGTGTGTGTGTTTTTTTGGTTTAATGGCAAATTATATTTATTCTATACGTACTCGCTCACTCCCTTGTTTCTGACTATCTGATTTAAATAGCAAACAAGTATAAATGTTATAAACGTATATAATAATATAATATATGTATGATGATGATAACATGAGAAAAGTGAGTACGTGTCGAATAGTATAAAAGTACAATAATAATATTACTGTACTTATGTTTGCTTGTAGTTATATTGTTGTTATATGTGCATCCACTCAACAATAGTCCGAATTAGATTGTATCACTTTTCCAGTAAATAAAAGTTGCATGTCGAGTAGTGTAGTGTGGTGCACAACGAAGTTTTGACAATACTCTTATTCTTATCGCTAGCTTTATGTAGGTATATTATTGTTCTAGTTTTACTTTAAGTAATGTATGCTGAGAGGAAAATCACGAAAGCGGTTGGAATGAAATCAAATTGAGAGAAAGAGAGAGAAAGGAAGAAAGAAAGAAAAGGCAGGGCAGAAGGTGAAAGGAAAAGACCTTAGGACATGGAAAGTGTTTTCTTTCATTGATTCATAAAAAGTAGTAACTTATACGTCGACTGGCACATTTATTGTACTTAATCCAGTACGGGATAGTTTGTAGATAGAATTTATCACTTATCACTATGCATAGATTGAGATTTTACTTTCACTTGTGTGTGTAGGTATATTATAGTAGGACTCGTAACAAGACTAACTATTTAGTTGCTGGTGAAAGTAACTTTCAACGTTTTCAAACTTTTAAAATAAAAAAGTGCAAACTATTCAGGTAGCTAAAAGAGCTGTTCTTTGAAGTATAAAAAAGGATGAAATAAAGTTAACCACGTGCATACATACGTACACGTACATATGTAGTCACAATTGAGACCACTGTGTGCAATTAAGAGAATGATACTCTGCATTTTTTTCCGCTGTCGTTTTCGTTTCAACGATCAACTTCTCTGGATTGTTTGCACAGCTACTCTTCTCTAAACTTCAATGAGGTTGATACTACCACTCTGATACAGCTTATTTGTGTACCACCACCGTATTTTTCTCAAAATAACCCCAGGCAAAACTTTCTTTAAGCTAAAATATATATCAAATCCGCTTTACAACATCATGCTTAACCGTATTCTTATAAATACATGGAAAAACTGTTAGAGGTTACTGTTTTCCAAAATAGACTTACGTTGAGCTTATTGCTGGTGCGGTTTTTGTTTTACGGTGAAAACATAATATACCACAATAACCGTAGACTTATGTATAGCTTATTATATGAGCCTTGTCGTGGCATGCCATTTTACGACTGCTATGTGTTGGCTGGAGTTTGACTTTGTCTTTTTCGTAATGCCTGGAGTCATAATATAAACACTCGTTCGTTTGCGTTTGGTTGGCTGTTTCTGAAGATGTAAGATTTGTATATTTGTTTTATAAATGCCTACACAGAGCAGCTAACAAAATGCATAGTATAATCTTTCGCCATTATCATCATTGATGATAAGTGATATGTCGAGTTGACGACTCCAGTCAAGTCTGATCTGATCCGTTCTCCTCTATCTCTTGCTGAGTCATGTATACATAGACATGCATATTTGATACCGTTCTTTGCAATGACATTCATGATGATGATGAGTCAGTTTGTCCGCACATTCTAAGTTGACTTAGGTATATTTTACCTTTTCACGATGATGCTGATGATGTGATATGTATAGCTTGTTGGCAGGCATTCGCTTACCAAATTGGCTGGAATGTAAGCGTAATCTGCCATTTTCTATTCAATACCTCAAAAGTAGCAATAGTAGTAGTAGTTGCTCTTGATGATGACAGCATAAATTGAATGAATGCAAACTATCACATTTATATTTACTGCATGTTACTGCCAGAAAGAAATAACTATTCTCTATTGTTCCTTTTATTTTCCCATTTACCATTACCTCGTTATATTATGGCAATGATCTCATATAGTATTATTTTGCACAACAACAAGACTTTTCTCGCAAGCAATCCCTACATACCTACATATACAACACACAATTCACAAATAACGACGCAACAAAAGCAAATGTACAATATCTTGTTTGGACATACTTTTTGGCATAAAATAAGGAGTTCCATAAACACGCAAATTGATGTAAGGAAAAAATGTTTTAAATTATTTTTCTCACAAAAGGCCAGATTGGTATTATGCGTTTATGTATATGTATACATATAGAGTATAGATGGAAACTAATCTAACGATTGTATGATGACCTCACTGTAGTGCATCGAGAAGAAGTATGCATATATCTCTTCCAAGTAATCTTTACAAATTATTAAGTCGTGTCGTATATAGAAGGCTATTCATTTCATGGAACAAAAGGAACAAAAACACCAGAGCAGCAGGCAGCAGTGCTTCATTCGAAGAGATTAAAATGCAAAAAAAAACACAATTGTTTAATAAAATTGCTTCCCACTGCTTTTAAAGTAGGAAAGTTGGATGAAATGAAAGCATAATAATAAAATAATATTTTCTGCATGCAATGAAATGCAGAGCAGCAGAAGCAGTTGAGCATCCAGCAGTGGTATTACACAACAAGTTTTTTATTTTTTTTATTTTAACATTTTGTCTTATGTTCTTGGGCGACAAAAGTATTGTACAAGAAGAGTACACACACAACACAACTACAAACAACACATAGCTCCAGCTGCTGCAAACAATGTGGTTTTATGTTGTCTGTTTCATGTTATAATAATAGTATGTAGTACTAGCAGCAGTCAGGAAAATAACAAGAAAGTAAAAAAAAATGCCAGTTCCTTTCACGGGTTGTTGGCCACAAACAAAATCCAGACTTAAGTTATCGATTTATGCATGCACTTTGCATTTGAAGTGAGCCATAATGGCCTTTTTGCTCTAGTGGTATTCTCATTCGCACTGTTATTCTTCCTCTATTTTCATGGTTTGCAATTTGCCAGCGGAATAATGTAATGCAGGCAGTAGGGTTGGTTGTCGTGCACTTTTTCTCCAGATTTTCCCGAGGTGGTCGTGCTACCAGAGAGAGAGAGAGAGAGAGCTTACAGTTCCATTCCCTTTTTTTCTGACGGAACTGGAGCACTACTGCTCGCCAGAGTACCTACATTTTTGTATCATAGGAGGGAGTAGTAGACTAGATCCAAAATATAAGATATTTATCATCAGAGAGGATCATGGCAAATATTAGGAATGAGATTTGCATTCCGTGTTTTTTTGCAAGATGTGCCCTGTACAACAAAAGAGATGTTTCATGTCTGCCTAACTGCTTGTTTGTACATTCCATAAAAAGGTGAAAATGTAGATGTATGCGAAAAAAAAATCTCGGGATAAACGTTTCCAACAAAATACATAACAGGAAGAAATGCATACCTATACCAGAAAGAAAGAAGAAAAAAAACTGAGATATCAAGTTATACAATAGAATATTGATCATACTATTATCATAATGAATGTTATTCATGGAAAAATAAATTGGGCTGAGAAAGTATAATGGAGTGATATCACCTTACTTGATTTTTTTTCTTCTGTTGTATTCTAACATTTCCAATAATGTATGTAGAACAATTTATTTTTTATTTATTGTATCTTAAGGCAAAACAATCAACCTCAATAAAAAAATAGAAATGATTAATGAGGACTGATTATTGAGATGCTTATTTTATTATGTAAATAAATGAGATTTTTTTACAATACCTATATGCTATGTATTTTCTTATAAATGTTTTTTCTTCTTTTTAATAATGTTTACAGATATTCTTTCCAACTCGAAGGAGCTGGAGGATGTTTTGAAAAGTTTAAATCAGGATGGATCCCATTTATGGAAAGTTCGCTCGGCTTCTAAATGGTTTCGTCGAAAGTTCATATTGGATATTAATGAGATGGCGATGAAGTACGAGCCTGCCAGATCCAAGTCAAACTGTTTTCAAACCAAGCAAAAGAAAAATAGTGAGTAATATTATTTGATAGCATAAGGAGATCGGTAGGAACAAATATTTGGTTGGAGTCCACAAGTAGTGGTCCTATTTTTAAAACACCAATTCATAGAATTTTGTCTGAAATCCTCCCCATCCAGAATATCAGAAAAAAATGCCAAGCACTAATAATTTCACCGTAATCATTTCTCTTTACATTTTTTTCTGCAGTTTTTACTTTTTGAAACTTAAGCGCATTCAGGCCTGGATTTTTAGGTTACATCGCCGCCCCATTTTCAGTTTTGATAATTTCTAACATTTCCAAATTTAGCCTATGAATTGGTGCAGTAAAAAACGAGGACATTATTTTGACTCATTTCAGTTTCTTTATTATAGGGCACGTCCCATTTCATTAAAAAAACACATAAAAGATCTTTTATGTGTCTTAGTTCTCAGCATCATCAGTTCATGTATTACCATATTTGTTTATATTTACTAATCTTTAATTATCTCAATGTTCTGCTAATGACGCGTGATGCAATGCAAATAGCAATGAAAAGTAACTACCAGATTGCTGAATGGAACACATCAGCAAAGAAACTCTCAGAGTCAATATTATTATTTATTTGATGATGACTTATTGTGATGATGTTGATCTCATCATTTCTGAGAAAGTAATACATACTTTAATGATAGATAAACATCATCAGCTAATGAGTTTGTCTTGACTTGTTTGTTGTAGATGCAAATAAATAATGGAAAAGTTGATCTTATAGATTTTTATCCATATAAGTAAAAGTATATTGCTATAAATGTTGATTACACAAAAAAAGATGATGATGAAGGATTAATGTCATCGGATGTGCCTTAACTTACTATCTATTTATATAGGTATGTATATCTAGAAATGTTTTGAATGTGTTCTCTGGAAACTTAAATAACAGAAGATGTGGTTGGTTTAGTGAGCTTTATGGGCACGCAAGTACTAATGAGATTTTTATTGTCATTTCCCCCCCTCCCAGTTGAGTTGAGTGAAATCAAAGAAGTTCGTCGAGGCTGGCAAACGGATACATTTAACAAAGTGGAGGCATCTGAAGCGAAAAGGAGGTCGAGAAAAGCTGACTACAAATCGACTGTTGATGAGAAAACTTGTTTCTCCATTATCTACGGCTCTCGAAATGATACTTGGGATTTGGTTGCTCCAAATGTTGACACGGCAGAGAAATGGGTAGGTATATATTTTTTTTCTTTATGATTCATTCTTTTTTTTTGGTAGGTAGATAAAAAGTGTACACAAGTAAGTAGGTAGCTTTGTGTTTTTCTTCTTCAGATATTGATTTATTATTAGTGATTTTGCCTGACTGAAACCTTCTTTCCATCACTACTTGATTGTTTTATGAAAAGATACAAGATCTGACGAGTGATAAATGAAAGTAGAAAAAACTGCGGATGTTATTGTTGACGGTAAGGCAAAAAAAAACAGACAGTTTGTTTCTGTGAGATCAAATTTCACAGCATAAAAAATACTTATGGGAAGATGCTGTTACTTTTTTTATCTCTGAAGCCATATTCATCAGCAAGCTTACAGCTTACTACACAGCCGCCAGTAGTATAAATTATAAATATATATAATACAAATAATATAATTATAAATACATAAAGTGATGAAAGATATTTAAGCCATCGGCAGCTATATACAATAATGGCCATTAGCGATAGTCGCCCTAAATTCTCGGCAAATACCACACAACAACTTTTGCCCATGTAAAAGAATTAACAATTCTGTAAGCTTGACTAATGATCCAAGAAACCAGATATTTAATCACTGAACCAATGTCCTTCCTTTCTTTCTTTTTTTAATAACCCAACACCAAGTCATTATTTGCCTTGTTCTGGATTCATAATTAAGCTTACTTTAGGTTACATAATATATCATTTCTTCATACACGCCTTTCTTATTGTTACCGATGCAAAATGCACATTTTAATAAATGCATATATGTAGAATGCCGTCATAACGCTTGCCCTGGCTCTACAATTACAACAGTATATTATAAACTTGGAACTGAGCCATTTGAGAAAAAGAAACCCGTACAAAATCCCGTAGGGGATGACACGGCTTTGGGAGAAAAAAATACATATACTTATGTAACTCGAGTGCATAGTTATGAATGAACACCTCTTCTTATCTGCCTCATCCGTAGCTTTCTTTTCAATTTCTTTGTAGCAACATTATTACAGGCACAAGCCTAAAGAAACAAATTCCAGAGTAGAATGCGTATAATTTATCTTCTCAAGACAGAAAACTAGGATATATTCCATGTCACTTTAAATCACGTTAGGCTTTTAGTTTTCAAGATTCACACCGGATTTGTTTTTACACAACGATTTTAGAAGGAAACACAAAATCCACTGAATCCGTTTATGTACATGGATAAAAAATATTTTTTATGTACTTTGTATTCACTTTCACTTTTTACGTTTACTTTATCATTTTATACTTATTTTGCACAAACATTTTTCACTTTTTATACGCCTATTCTGCACAGTAAAACTTTTTTTTCAGATTGCGTAAACTTCCTTTCTGGTTTTGTTTCGCTCAATCTCAGGCAAAAAATGTACTGCAGCAATAATTTATTTATAATGCAAACAAAGAACGAAGCAGCAAAAAATATAAATATGCCTATTATACATTATTAATACATTTTGCATTTATTTTTAGCTTTCACTCACTCACACTATAATATAGGCATGTATGCTACTGCGTATAGATATTATTCTACCATACTTCTTCTCCCAAGAGAACGAGCGCACTCACTTTTCTCAACAAAAACAAGAGCACAGCAGAAGAGTCTGCTGCTTTTGATGAAACTTGATTGAGTGAAATGCAAAGGATTTCTGCACATGATTAAGTTAACAAATCTCAACTCGTTTTTTTCATTTCACCAGAAAGTGGAAGCTAAATCAGAAAATCCTTACAAGATTGAAACAGCTCAAATAGTTGATAATTTATCAACATCAACTTTTAAAGCCTTTACAAAATCAACTACTATAACCTTTTGCTGTACAATTTATTTTAACTTATTTTATATAACGTTTTAATTTTAAACAAACAAGCAATTTTTTAAAGGAAAAAGATGAATTTTGTAAAAAGAAATAACAGCAAACTCCGCATTTTTATTAAAACAAAAAATGGCTACAATGTTTTCCATTGTAACATTATACGGCAGCATTCGTCAGAAAATATATTGGTTATTTTTTTAAAAAAGAAACTTGCTGCTTGTAATCTCGAAAAGTTTTTAATGAATTTTAGTCACAGTAAAAAAATAAAAACACATTTGGAAGGAAAGCATACACAGATGCATTTAAGTTAACTAATCCTGCAAAAATTACTTTTTATTCATGTACCTGTGTACGGACACGAATACAAATAGAGTAGCGTGTACTTTCTTCCTTTCTTTCTATCATTCCATTTCCTTTTTAATTTAGCTCACTTCCTCTCCAGGAAATAGCCGTGTACACAGAGATGTATACGACTATACGTAGTTCTCTGTGTGATCATTTCTAGTTTGATCCTAAAATGAATGGGGACAAGTTCGAGTGTACTTTTTTTACTCCTTTTCATTTTATAAAGTACAAGCAAAAGTACTAATAGATAAGACATGCAGCAGCAAAGCAGAATAAGTGGTGATGGAAATGAATATTTCAACAATTTTCTTCTCTCTTTTTCCTTTCATGCATTCCCTTTCATGAATTTTCATGTCACAATTTTTTCTCTCTTGTATCTCTTCTCTATCATAGGTTCGTGTTCTCCAGCACTTGGTCTCCTTGTACAGATCCCAAGATGAACAGCAAAGCTATGAGAGATGGCTAAGAAAGCAATTCAATTCAGCCGACATGGATAAGAACAAGTGCCTAAGTTTCCCGGAGACGATGAAACTTCTCAAGAACCTGAACATTCAGATGGATGAGGTTGAGGCAAAGAAACTATTTACCGAGGCAAATACCAAAAGGTCGGGCGGTGGTGGCAAGAATTCTGCACCTGAAGTACTTGATGAGGAAGAATTTGTAGCCTTTTACTTCAAACTTTTTAAGCGACCAGAAGTGGAACACGTATTTGAAAAGTAAGTAAAGGAAAACAACAAGAATGTAGAGAAAAAGGGGTACAGACAGAGGGAGGGAGGAGGAAGGGAGGGAGTAGATTACTAGACGTCTTTATTTTCCCCATAAATGCGAGTGCAATAAGATGTCTGTGAAATAATAATAATAATAATGAAAGTCAGAAGGTATGAAAAGAATATAAACTTTAAAGAATAGACATGCAAGTTTATATATGTAGAACATTTTATCATCGTCATTATTATTATAGCATTTTGTGTAATCATTATTATGATTTGTGATAACACAAAGTCAACCTGCTGTGAAGCTGTAGTAGAAGTAATAATTTTACGTTAGGAGATGAAAGGAGGCTTTCAACATAAAGAGGTTCTTTCTATTTTTTTTATAAATGAAAGAAGAATGATAATAATGAAAGAACAGATTACGTATTTAAGCCATATGGTTCTTCTGTTCTTATCTCTTGTATTTCTCAAAGTATTATCATCACACAGGAACTGAATTGGTGCCCATTTATCGCACACAAAAGTAAGTGAGAATGAGAGAATAGCGATTTAGACATGAAAGATAAGTTGCTGCTGCTGCTGCTGATAAAACAGAGAAAGAACCCGGTATAATTAATTACTTCACGACTAATTCTAATAATCTTGATAATGAGAACAACCGCCTGCCCGTTCATTCTCATTCTGTGACAGTTTTTCGAGAAAATTTATGAATATATGTATACACATAT
The DNA here is from genome assembly GCA_027743785.1 of Sinhomidia bicolor. Classification (NCBI taxonomy): domain Eukaryota; kingdom Metazoa; phylum Arthropoda; class Collembola; order Entomobryomorpha; family Entomobryidae; genus Sinhomidia; species Sinhomidia bicolor. The sequence continues at coordinate 21,056 of JAHZMT010001906.1, read as the reverse complement.
GTATAGGTATATGCATATGTACGTATATCTTTGTGTGGATAGCGTAATATGAATCTTCCGTGAGTTAAATGTGAAAGTCTTCTCTGAAGATTTAATTTTACTTTTACGCAATTAAGTCATTTTTCGTGAAAGGTCAACAGCAGCAGTGACGTACCTTGAGGCAGGAGAAGAATAAGAATATTTTTCAAGCTTTCTCTCTATGCATTGTCATCACACGCTCTGTATTATGCATGCTTTCATCATATCTCCCAGTAATATTTTCAGATGAAAAGGTTGAAAGGCCATTGACAAGAGGCGGAAAGATGAAAAGACTGCTGGTGAATTGAGAAGGGCACACAAAACTCTTTAGGGTCATCTTCCCATTATTATTATTAGAAAGTGAGGAAAACATGCTGTTAAACACGGGGTAATATATTCATAGTGCCTTTTTTTCTGATAGCAGTAGCAACAGCAGTGTAGACATATGCATGCAAAGAGTGGGAAAAGTTTTGTGCTGTTTAGTAAGTAGGCACTTATATGTACATCATCGTCTGCAGTATTAAAAAAAATTGGCAGTGCCACTGCAATGCTATGCAATGAAGAACACGCCAACCAACTGTTTTCAGAAAGGACTTTTTGGATGAAGATGGGTTGAAGTTGAAATACTACAGGAGAAAGTAAAACTACACATTTATAGATGACTCGCTCACTCCTGTTAATATAATGCTTTATATGGTAGTGGCAGTAGTATGTATGTATGCATGTATGAAGGTTTTTCGCTGCTATAAAACATTTAAGCATGTTTATATATTAAGTTCAATATGGAACAAGTGAAGTTTTCAGTGATAGATAGACAGCTAGATAGAGACGGTGGTGATGGTGGTGGTGGTAGAGAGAAGGCTTATCTAGTCTTTTGCTTCCGTGCTCAGAAAATAAGTAGTCTGCTTTAGACAATGATCACTGCTACGATAATGATAATTCTTTGCCTCATGTGAGTCAAGTGCACACTCCGTTTGGCACAAGACCAAATTGGTCTTGGAATAATTCTAGATCTTCTACCGTTGTAAGTTGCTTGTGTCGAGAGATGAGGACAGAGACAGAGATACTTAAAAATGTATACATGTATTTAATACAGTTATATAATATGTATAATGCTATCAGCAGTTTGGTCGTCGTTGTTGTGAGCCATGAGCAAACCGGCTACAATTTTATGCTGCCTGACTTTCACCAACTCAACCCATGCATGTAACTACACAAGTACTACTACTGTGGCGTAGAGAGAGAAAGAAAAATAGGGAGCAGAGACGAATAGCAGCTTTCTCAATGCGAGTTGTGTGCATGTACGCATTCGAATGATTGCTGAAAAGCGAAATTGAAGCAGTAGTAGTAGTAGACTTATAAAACTATTAAACTATCCTAGAGTGGTCAGTGATAGTCAGTGAAATGGTCAACTGGTACTGTATTGGCAAATGACAGAGAAAACGTGGAATATCTGACGGCGACTGTGACTGCACGAGAAAAAGGTCGATTGAGCCGAGGAGGAGTGTTTAGAAAACAAAATAGAATTTTAAATTTCAATTTATCTCTGCTTCGATGTGACGATCATGTCCACGCAAGAGGATGGAAAGAAAGAAAGAAAACAAGAAACTACAAATTGTGGCGTATTGGGGCAATGATAGTATTATTACATTAGAAGAATAGCAGTTACGAAAGACAAAGTTGTGATGTCACAAGACGTTTTGGTGGACATCTATAGGTGATATATATATTTATACAAGTCGTTGTTGAACTGAAAAAGAACAAGTCTGACATATAAAGTAGTGGCTGAGACTGAGTTATTTAAGTTGTACCCTACCCAAACTAAAAAAATATAAAGTTTTTTTCTGATTGTCTTTTTTCTTCTTCTTTTTTAAGGTATGCTTCCAATGGGGTTTTGACGTCAGCAAAATTGTGCCAATTCCTCCGGGAGTTGCAAAAGGAAGACCCTTCAATTGCCACAGAGGATGAGTGCAATGAGCTGATAAAAATTTATGAAAAGTCTACCGAACACAGAAACAAGGGAGAGATGAGCTCCGCCGGTTTTCTGAGGATGCTCCTTTCACCCCGATTTGATCTTTTTGACTACAAACACAAAACAGTGTACCAAGATATGACACAGCCCTTGTCCCATTATTGGATTGCTTCATCTCATAACACGTAAGTTTTCCACTTGATTCCTCTCCCTTCTCCTGGAATATTACTGCTACTGATGTGTTTATACCTACCTACCCATCTTCTATACAATCGTAGTTAAAAGGGAATGATGAGAGAATGAAAGAGAAGACAAGCGGAATTGACGTTTGAAGAGAGTATTTCCACGATGAAAAATTGTAAGATTGAGACAGTAATAAGAAATGGATTACTACTACCACTATTGGAAAAGATTGTCATTTTTAGTACCGTCGAGTTGTAAGGCATTGAGCATTTTCTTGGTAATCCTTATATTATGTGATTGTGATGAGCAGAAGCACACATGTCGATGATTACCATCATTGTGTGCTTTTATGCGAGAGCACAGAGAGAAAAGAAAGGTGTACACTACTTGTCATGTAATAGTACAGTGTGTACTCCTTCAGAGAAAAAAGAAGGAAGAAGACGATTGCTCAAAAGCTTTTTCTCAGAAATTGCAACGTTCAATGCACCCAGCTTTTTATAGTGTACTACAATAATAAGTTGCTCATTCCCCTTCTTTATTGCTTGTGAGAAGAGTGAGGAGGAAAAGGAAATGACAATAGTATTTTTTTCCCTTCCTTGATTTTCGACAGCAACTCTCTGTGTCTCATAAAATAGTATTATTATTATTATATTTTTTTTCACTTTCTCCATTCTGTTTGTAATATGTTTATAGATACTTGGTGGGAAATCAATTGAGCGGTGCGAGCAGTGTCGAGGGCTATGTGGATGCATTAAAACGGGGCTGTCGCTGTGTGGAACGTAAGATGAAAAGTTATTACTTTGTACCACTACAATACTTACCAAACAACTAAACTTTGTACATATTATGTATGTAGAGCTAGCTATATAAAAAATAGTACACCGCGCGATATTGCAGATATTGTAAATGATAAGTTGCGGAATACTAGGGGAAACTTATTTGTGTACGACTGATGCATGGTAGGATAAAGCTTGAGTAGGTTTTTGGCATATAAGAGAAGGTAGAAGAGAAAGGCAGAGGGAAGTAAGCAGAGCAGAAGACCCACATTTTTTACTTGTGTTCCTAATACATATATATTACTTACGCTATTAGTCGAATCAGGTAGGCAGACACGTTTTTTTGCCACTTTGTTTTTTTTCCTCTTGAATGTGGTTTTGGCTTTGTGTATCCCATCCCATCCTCCTCCCTCGCTAGCTCGTAGATATTAAATAGATATAGTGGTTCCATAAATCTCATCGGAATAATGGGATTCCTGACATTATTGACATAAATAGGCAAAGAATGCCTTGTGTTTTTCCGAGAGAGGCGCACGTTAAGGGGCAAAATCCATGTATATCCTTAGTTTTTTTTGAAGCTTCTACACCTTTTTGTCGTAGTTGAAATTACATTTCTTCAGATAAGATGTTGTACTTGGGTTGGATATGTATTCTTGGGGGAAGCAGGAGCCTAATAATAAGTGTAGGTGGATAGATGGATCGATGCTATTAAAAGAGAAAATCTCATTCGACATAATCGTTGAGAGGATCATCATGAGCTATATTATTACTTATTTTATAGAATAAATTTTTTGATTCAGTGTATTGTGTTCTTTTTATCTTCTTTAATAATTTTTGCTTTCTTTCGTCTCTTCCGTCCATATAATGTAGTGGATTGCTGGGATGGCGAAAATGATGAGCCAATAGTGTACCACGGCTATACTCTTACCACAAAAATTCTGTTCAAAGAGATTCTGTCGGATGCCATCAAACCATATGCTTTCATAGCATCACGCTATCCTTTAATACTTTCCCTGGAGAATCATTGCTCGGAACCGTATCAGCAAAAGATGGCAAGTTATTTGAAAAGCATTTTGGGTGATATGCTCTACCTGGTTGATCCCGATGAAGATATGGAGTCTCTTCCGTCACCTGAAAAACTCCAAGGGAAAGTGTTGGTGAAAGCCAAGAAGAGGTCTGCTAAGCCTGTTCCACCTCCACGAAGAAAGTCCTCGTCTTCAGGGGTCGTCACAACTGAAAAAGAGATCGATTCTGTGGATGGAGACAACATGGGCTCTGCTGACATTCTTACTCTAAACACCATTCCAACACCGTCGGTGAACACAGCTCAAGGGGTCGTTCTTGACGATGGGCTACTCTCCAGTCCCACATACGCTAATGGTCCACCAAAGGTAAGCAAAAATGCGTTGGAAAGTAAGAAGAAAGGTAAAACGAAAACTGCAGGGAAAAAAGTTTGTACTAGTGCGACTACTTGAATGAAATCAACAAAAAAAAAAAACAAATCTCACTTTTTTCCAGGGGATTCAAACTGTCGTCGACGTTGTCGTCGCATTTACCATTGTAGTTAGTTTTGCCAACTATATGTATCTACACCAAACCAATACCCATTCCACATAGAAGTTATTATATATACCAATGCGTGCACACGGCACACACACACAGACGTAAAAAGGGTAGAAAAAGTACATGCATTCTTTGTACTGGACTAGGTATGTAATTTAGGGCAGTCACAAGCGTTCCAAGAAACAAACTTTTTTTATCTTAATGTTTAAGAAACAAGCTATAAAAAGCCTATCCTGTACTTTCCAATATACTTTCTATACATTTTTTTCTCTTTTGTGTACACATACACGCTGCATTTCGTCTCGTGGTGGTGAAAGTAGCAAGTGTGTGTATGTGTGCTTTTTTGGAAGTGAGGAAGTGTGAATTGTTATGGGAAAAGTTGAGACTTTATGGTATTACCATCAAGGAACATTTGCCGAAAACTCATAATAACACGGGACCATGAGACAAGTTTTACTTGAGTAGAATTGTATACAATAAATGCAGACAGCTAGTTACTACTACTATTGTTATTACTCGTGCAAATATGTACCAGAAAAGGCCAGACAAAAAGTTCATGGGCTACAACAAGTTATGTGAAGAAACAATGCAAACTCTCGTTTTTAGCAGGAAAGAGTGAATACGAAATATATTGTAGCATACCTACATACATGTACAGGTCTGCTGAACTATTTGACACGTTAAGTCCACCCGGTAACTACATACACGACATATTAAATAAACGTAAGTACATACTTTTTGGTGGGTACACAACAGCAGCATCGCCACATCACCAAAATCTTTTTGACGAGTTAAAACAATAAGGTAAACTTTTTTTTCCTTTTTTAAGAAACGAAAAAGGGGAGAAAGTACAAACAAGCTACATGTATTTTTGGTTTTCTTCATGGATGTGATTGGGATGACAATGTGAATGTGAATGGAATTTTGTACACGAATAAGTAAGAAGAAGGACAAGGACAAGTCTGACAGTCTGGATCTGAATTGAATGCTTTATTGCACCACACACACACATACACACGCGCGCGACAGAAGTGCACGCAATTATAGTTTGTCGTGTGTGCTATTGTCACATGTATACATACACTTACTTGTAGCAGTAGTAGTAGTGGAAAAATCACATTATCCGACGCTCCTCTTTGTTTGCACTACATGTCTAAATTCTTAAGTAAGAGCCTATAATGAAGTGGGGGTTTCCATACAGCATTTGGCATTCTCATATTGTTGAGTACCGCATGTGCACACAAAATAGTTATCAACGAAAAAATATTAGAGAAAATTACAATTTTCAGTATCATATAATCCAGACAATAACGGATGCCATATTATGTTTCGGTATAAGCTATCTTTATGTATAAGCCCATCAACGGTAGGTGCTAGTTAAATGTAGTCTGAGATTTATGTAAAAAAAACTATCTGATCCTCTTATTAAGTTTAAAAAGTATACTTTCATTGCAAACATGTGGATGAAAATTGTCAAATGCAACCCATGTAGCACCACTTTAATTACTACCCGTGGCACTATGCTCTTCTGACATTACCAATCTCCCCGTTTTTATTTACCGAAATGGAGCAAAAGCGTACGTACGTACACACAAGCACACACCATGTCTCGCCAGAGGAGGCGGGTCGACTGTTGCTTTCACTCTATCATTCTAGGATAAAATGGCCAATTTCTTCCCCAAAACTTCATTGCTCTTTTACACACACATTGCAACTCTAGCTTCCGACTAATAAGAAATGGAAATAAAGAGAAGCAGGGAAAAGCGCAACGTGAGTTCTCACTTGCTGTTAGTGACGTTATGTAATCTAAATCCCTTGGAGGATGCATCGTATTATGTAAACTGAATTTAATTCAGACGAGCGAAAAGAGTGGAGAGACAGTTTCGCTCCGAGTTTCCTATTACTATATACCGCTACCTACAGTGAAATGTGGCTCATTCATGACTCCACGGTGCCAGTTGAGACCAACAGACCACGTCCATTCCAACCAAGTTGACAGTTTTCTAGTTTCTTTTTTTTCTTGCTCGCGTGTATTTTGACGGTAGTAAAAGCTAGACACGGTAAATACTTAGGTATACAGTCTGTAAAGCAAAAAAACACACACACACACTTATAGCATTACAAAACCAACCAACTTTCTATTGTGATTACATAGCATCGACACTTTTACCGCTTATTCTGTGAGGTTCAGTCAGTGTGTACAAAACATGAAAAAAAACCTAATACGGTTGCTGCATGCTTTTCCCATGTTTCAAAATTTTTTCTACTTTGTGCTGAGGAGAAAGCTAAACATGACAAATCCCAAAAGAAACATTCACGATTGCTATATACGACAAGCACATACAACATTGCTTGCATTCTATGCCCTGATGATGATGATGACGACGGCAAGACATGCATATTACTGAGAACATACCATCAAGCAAGAAGAAAAAAATATATATAAAAAAGGGAGCAGACACGACGACAACAACGGAACGGTTATTGCTTCAGCAGGGAACGCTCTCCTGAAATAATAAGACAGTAGGGAGAAACAAGAATGAGAAAACGATGAGGAAGGAGTAATAATAACAACTAGAATATTGCCACTACTGTGGTGCTGGTGGTGGTGGTAGTAGTGGTGCAAGAAAATAACATTTTTTGGCCAGCAGGAACTGGTGTACACTGACGATGGTGTTACTGCTGTTCCCACACAGAAAAAAACATTTCTTAGACCATTTCCTCCCTCCTCCTTTTTGGAACAGCACATCAACTCATTCTTGTGTAGATTTCCGGAATTTGTGGGGAAACGAATTCACGATAGTCAAAAATATAAATGCAGAGAGAGAAAGAGAGAGAGAGGGAGAAAGAAAGTTACGATGACTGAAACGTATTGGGGTAATGAAATGTATAGACTATACGACAGCATGACATACACAGCTATTGCCAAAAAATACTAGAGGAATAATAATGTTTAATATGTATATATATTTCTAGTTTAGTTAGTATTTATTATAATGCATATATGTATATATACATATATGCATTATAATAAATACTAATATATATATATATATTATTCATGTTTGAAAAAAATATAGAAAAAAAAGAAAGGAAAAATTGGTATAAATAGACATAGGTAGGCAAAAATGCTTGTAGTATGCTCACTCTCTGGTCACATAAGAGAAACATGCTAATTTCACACAATTTTATATTATATTTCATTCTTTTTTCTTCTTTTCTCTACGAAAATTTTTTACATTATGTTGTTATAATTCACAGCAGCAAAAATTGCTTTCCAAATTTTCTTTCTCACTTTATGTACCTATCTATATCTATATATGTGTGTGTCCTTTTATGTGCGATTCTCAGGCAAGTATGGAAAGCTTAGATGATTCCGATGACAGCGATCCCGATGAAAGCATAGACTACATAGATGGAACCGGCACTTCCGTGCGGAAGGTAAGCAAATACAATAGAAACGGGAACAATAGTGAATAGACGTCTTCTCTCACTTTCATATATTTTAAGCCTGTCTATTAGTAGTAACATGTTTATTGTGTTTGTGCAAAGCAAAAAAACGTACCAAGAAATTGTATTACACCTTTGTATATTTGGAAATAGTGCTTTCTTTTTTGTATTTTTCAAAGCCTACTTTCACTGTTTGCATCAAAGTAGTAGCAGAGCTTTGCTTTACCTTGCTTTATTTTTTTGACATTCAATATAAGTCGTAGATTTGTGCTTTACCTGTGTAATACCTTACACAGAATAATTTGTTAGTACAAAGCTATATTTGTAAGCTTCTTTTGTCAACCTTGCCTGCTTTCAAGTCAATTGCACAATGTACTATTTATATATACTCTTTGTAACTTTACACACAGAGTAGGTACATTTTTTTCTCTTTGTTCTGGCTTGTCATTTCAAGCAAATGTGTTTTTTACTGTTTGTAACAACTTTTTTTTCTGGAAAATCGTCATACTTTGTAATTACAACACAAACCTAGAACAGTACAGTTTATTAACAATTACAACACAAAACTACTTCATTTCCCCCCTACTTTAGTTCTTTCCTGTTCTGGTGATGGACCAATGAAAAGGCAATGACGAAAATGTAATTTTGTTGCTTTTCTATTTATACACGGCTGAAAGTTCTTGAAAATGTTGAAATGGAGAATTGTGCTTATTTTCTGGGAGCTGAAATAGCGGAAAAAGTTGTCGAGTTGTTAAATCGTAAACGTAGAGAAGAAAACTAGCATATCTTGCTTTTGTGTGCTTGTTGCTTTGCTTGCCGTTTTTTGAAATGAAAGTAAAGTGTTTCCATAAAATTATGCTTGTGTTTTAACGATGGGATTTCTTTGCGGACTTAATAAAGATATACGCAAAAGCGGAAAGGTCTTGTCGTTAGTAGTAGTGTAATGTGTAGGCATTAACTGAATGGAACTACTTGCTCAAGTAGCTGTTGCTTTTAAAAGGTGTACTTGAAACTAGCAACTGGAGTAATTAAGCGAATCTATAAAAAAAACTTTTTACTTATGAATTTGTATTCAACAGAAAGGGGTAACTACTGAGCTCTCCTCGTTAGTAAATTTAATTCAAGCCGTTCATTTCCATTCATTTGATGACTCACTACAATCCGGAAAGTGCTATCACATGAGCTCATTTGCCGAAGCGAAAGCACACCGACTCATTGAAATCCTACCCCATCTGTTTGTCGACTACAACAAAAGGCAGCTTTCCCGAATATATCCAGCAGGTTCACGTACCTCCTCATCAAATTTTGATCCAGTAGACTTTTGGAATGTTGGATGCCAGATTGGTAAGAAAATAATATATATATATATTTTTTTTTTATGAAATCACTCTTTTGAGAATTGAAATCATTCTCAGGCACACCTTGCTCTTTTCTTGGTGCAATAATATCTTTTCTGCTGACTGATTTATTTTTACGGAAAAGAAAAGAAAAAACTTATATCTCAGTTAGTCGGCAGCTAAAAGTAATTTATACGTAGCGCTGTTGCATTAAATTTCTCTTTGAGGTAAAATGTAATAATAACTAATAAAGTTGGCTTTGGTGAAGGATATTTTTTGTGTGAGGAAAGACACGCACTTTCAACAGCATCCCATAATCCCAAAGCTATTATTACACACACGCTATAAATTTTTTTTCTTCGTTTCCCTTTTATTATTTCCAGTTGCCCTAAATTATCAGACAGAGGATGCCTCCAACTTTTATAACTTTGCACGCTTCTGTGAGAATGGTTCATGTGGGTACGTACTCAAGCCTGATATTCTGAGAAATCCAAAGTCGAAATTTAATCCAAAGGATGACAAACGAGGCGTGACAGCAGTCAAGGTTCGTGTAATTAGTGGCCAACATATTCCCAAAGCTCCTGGCTCGTCGGAAGTTGTGGATCCATATGTGGATGTTAGGGTAAGAAAAAAAATGCCGAAAAGATTAACCGTGTATATAGAAAGAAAGTACACAAAAGTTCTGTAGTCTGAAAATTTTGTTAATTGTATTTATTAGAAATTCAGCTTCGTCATCAAAATATATTGCCAAAATACATGAACTCTACTCTTTCAATATTTTCTTGCATTGCCCCAGTGTACAGTTATCTATCTATATCTTGTAGTATCAAGTGATCTTGGATCAAAAAGATGAAGAAAAATAATACTTTTAATAGAGAATTCTATTCAAACACTCATTCAAGTCAAAAGTTTAGCTAACCACAAAAAATTAAATCAAGTGTTCTTTTAATCTATTTCGACAGAACTAAATTAATCTAGGTATATATATACATTTCCAGTTTACCTTTCTTTTCGCTTTCACAACTTTTCTTCATTTTCATCGACTCAAGACATTTTCCATGCACTTCCCTTTTGAAGACAGATATCTCTTAGATAACTTCATCAACGATTATATGAAAAAAGAAAGCATGTCCACTGAGCTTTATACTGTTGACTAGTTCGATCAAAAATCTAATATTTCACGTTACGATTTATTTATCCTTAACATTTTGAAAACACCCACAACAGGTTCATGGGATTCCATCTGATAGATCAAAGCAGACAACCAAAGTTGTGCACAATAATGGATTCAATCCCATTTGGGACCAGGATTTCTCTTTCCGTGTAGAGTGTCCAGAGTTAGCATTCCTATACTTTCGAGTGAGAGACTACTCCCAAAGCGGAACGGATATGCCGCTCGCTTACGGTGCCGTTCCATTCAGTTCTATAACCACGGGTAAATTGCTGTTTTTTTCTACCTCTTCACTAAACTCATTCTACTACCTTTTTTCACTCTAGTAAGCATGCATTTGGAATTTCAAACTTTTTTCTGTTTGAAACAAGTTTGAACATCAACAATAGTACTGCTGCTACTACTACTACCGCCTTTCCCATTAAAAATTGCCTGAACAAAAGTACATCCATTTTTGCAGACATTATAAAGTTTGTTGCTCAAGTCTATAATAATTTGTGTTATTCTGAAATTTTCAGGTTACCGTCACGTTTCTCTCTTTACTCTGAAGGGGGTTCCACTTACACCTGCTACCCTCTTTGTTCACGTCTCTGTGGAAAGTCTTAGTGGAAGCCCTACAAAATAATAAGCTATACAATCGTACCTTAATGGAACACGCTACTATAGTCGAGTGAGCATCCTTAAAATTAATGATCTAAATCAAAGACGTCTTCGACCATCCCATAAAATAACCCCAGTTTTAGTTTTACACACACGACATTACCTAATATTCCACTTTTAAAGAAATATGATCAGTGATTTAATAAGAAAAATAATCATACACTAATTAACTACTTAGCTTTTCAATATATAGTTTTAACGATAGAATAGTACATTTAAATTTAATGACGTTCAGTAGCGCTCACCATTCTACCTACATACAATAATGCTGTGAAAACATTTAATGCTATATACATACACACACTTCCACTTGTTATTATAATGGAAATCCTTAAACCATTAAGATTTTACAAACCAAAAAAACTACTTTCAGTAGAACTTTAATAATGTCTTTGAATAACCTTACATTGTAAACTACTTCCAGCTTTTTATCTTTATACATATATTCCTATACATGGTGAAAGTACATAAATATATTTGGGGTAACTTGTTGTTGTCTATTGTCTGTGTCTGTCTGTACACACAATATACTGTGACCGTTTTAGGCCTAACATTACTAGATAGATAACATGCCTTTCACTCTTTAGAGAAAGGAATATTAAAACGAAATACTGTAGACTAGTACGGAGTTCAAGAATGAAAAAAAGAAGAAAATTATGTGAAAAGTGATACTGATACACAAAAAGGCTTTTGTTTTAACTTTTGCCATAATTCTATGCACGTACACGCATTAACAATTATTATTAGATGATAAAAGAAGTAAGAAGTACATGCAAATTTACAAGTACCTATTTTACTATTATCTTTGCACTGAGCTATTATTCACGCTACCTTTCTATAAAAAATGCTGTTTAGGAATGCACAAGACGCAGTTTAATACAAGCAGTTTACTTTAATTCTTAAATTATGCATTTCATTCGTACATATCAGAGCTCTGGCGTTTAGATTATTATAGCGTTGTAGCAAAAAAAATACAAGAACCACACATTCCAACAAATATTTTGTTGCATGCGCTTACTATTAAACTGGTGAGAGGGGATGATGATGATGATAAAATGTCAGCTATTTTAAACAAATTATTAGTGAACTTGCTTCTTGACTGTATAATATGCTTGTGAATTGTGTCAGCAAGTAATTGAAGTCAACCATATCCTTTTTACTTATCGAAGAAGCACATAAGACAAAAAAACAAGCTTCAACGTACTCACACGCTACAAAAGATATGCGCTACACCAACCAACCACACAGCACAACGCTTTGTAACAAACGTACTACTAACAAGAATTTCAAAACGTTTTTTGAAAAATTGCTAAAGTTGCAGTTTATTGCTTAATGTAGCTTATTAGAAAATGTTCAAGAGAGCTTATATATAATCAGTATCAAACAATCAACTCATTCATGAACGTATATTTATGAACAATCTAATTGTGGTGCTCCTTATTTTTTTTCCGTAATATTATTATTATTATTAATTATTATATGTACATGCCATAAATATTCTCGACAGATAGGAGATGACAATGAAATGATTAATTGTAAATAATTATAATACCTAGTAAACTCAGCCAAAAAATTATAATGCCATTGTGCATTATATATGCTAATAAAAAGGTTTTTAAACAATACTCTGTACTTTTAATTACCAAAAAATGTATGTTAGATTATAAATATTGGAGAATGATTTTGTTGTGTAACAAGACTTCAGTTAGTTCAGTATGCTTACAACAACGCTAATAATAATAATAAAACATGATTATGAAGTTTGCAATGAAACTGGAATAATAATTAGTACTTCATACCTAATATTTTATTCGTTAATAATAAAAGTCAGAGGTAAACAACAAGATTGGGTTTTTTTGGTTTTTTATTTATTTCTCTTTCAAATTCATCAAATACACAGTTACATGTTATACAATCAGTTCATTACGTATAATATAGCATGATTGAATGAGTAGTAGTAGAAGTAATAAGTTGAAATTTTGTCATGAAGAACCTCCCCAGTATATCTTCCAGTACCTGCTATTACAGCGGTAACACAATTCATCATATTAAATCTAATTGTATTCATTAACGTCGCGAGTAATTGTATACCCTGTTTAAAATAATAAACTGGAAGAATAGGATTATGTTCTTCGTATTTAATATAAGCTAAAAACAAAACCTGTGCGGATGATTCTTGGATATTTTTTAACATTCAATTCATTAACGGTCAGTATCCATCCACATCCTTTTTGTTTTAGTCGACTCCTCTGCTCATGCTCTTCGCTGTTCATGTTCTAGGTAACTGGCATTAACCTTCAGTTCTTATCAGAATATTCACTCCATTTTCTTCTTGTAGTCAATTTACCATGAGCAGGGGATATTTAAAAGAAACTACTTTAAATAAAATGGATTCCTAAAAACTATACCTACCTCGGATATTCTCCTGTTGCATTTGCAATGGCTGTCACAGGACGATCACACTTTGGAGGCTGTATCCATTGCTTCACAAACTTCATGTGCCATCCATTACGGCGCTTGCGACCCAAATTCCGAACTTCCTCTACACTGAATTCATTTTTCCGATGTACGGAATTATTTTCTTGGTCCGGCAGCAGCCCGCTCTGTATGAAGGCAAAAATAAAAACAGCGTTAGCGAGATTTCTTAGTCAAATTCTGAATTTCAATAGTATATAAAAACGCCAACTCAACATTTTAAAACTTTCTTTTGTACTCACACCTCCCACCAGCCTGGGCCTGCAACAATGAGAGCTTCTCAACAACGCAGCTAGGCATTGGATTTAAGTTGTTTTTTTTTGTTTTTGGTTTTTAGTTTTTTGATTTTGTAGTTTTTTGGTCTTTTCTTTTTATCATTTTTTTTGTATTTTTACGACAATGTTATCTTTTTTTTCATTATTTCTCAAAACTAAAGATAAGGCATCTTTCCAACATCTACATACATATGTGCAAATACTTTTCTTTTTTCTGAAGGCTACAACGATTCTCCTTTCCAACAATATTGAACTTTTTTTCATTTTCGCGTCTCTTATAAATATTCATAAGTTAATATTCACACAAATCTCTATAGCCTTACCATTCATTTATAATACTAATGCATACCAGTGACTTTCTTTTAAGATGAAGTTACAGTCTATAGTACTAAAAAAATTACATTAAGTATAAAAAATGTCTAGGAACAACTGTCTCAACAGGAATGTAATGTTCAACTTTAAAAAAGAACCAATTAGTACAGGTTATACGTATAACGCCACTGCTCTCTTTTCCTTATATAACCTATTTTATAAGCATAAATGCCCAAACAATATTCCTACAGGTTACTTGATTATATTAGTTGATGTATGATTTAAGCTGATGAATAGCTATCTTAATTACTAAATACATAATATTTTCTAGATTATAAACAAATGAAAAATCTCACACTGTACATGAGGGTATTTATATTTATATATGTACACTTATACAAAAGGACACTGAATGTGTCTTCACAGTCACTAAACCTAATTAAGATGCTGAAAAGAAAAATCCCTCATAATTGAAAATACCGAAAATAGCTGTTTTTGTCAAGGATGGCATTACTGCCTTCTCGTTATTTTGACAGTTGTACACAACAATAACAGTAACAATATAACAAAAAGTTAACTACAAAATCTTAACAATTTAACCGTATAACGAGTTCGATAATAATTATAATTCTTTGCTGTAAATCAAAGTTGTATGGGTTGTGTCCAGAAGATTATATACACGATAGATGTAATGATTGCGATAGTTTTTACAACTTCCAGCTTGATATTGATATCCCAGTCCGTAATTCTGGGAAGTCAACGATGTTGATATAATGATGCGCTAACAACTGAAGCACTGGATCAATTGATCCTTCAGTCACACCATCACAACATTAAACCAGAAAGTTACATTTTATACGTATAACAAAACAATGCCACAACTGTTGTATTCGTCAAGATATCATTCCATAAGAGAGGCACCATACTACGCTGTAACTCCCTGTGACACACAAACAGGTACCTTCTTAAGAACTAAACTAGTACAATTGACATAGCTAAAATAACTCATTTAAAGTATTAACGTACCTCTCCATTTCTAATAGCAGATGAAGCTGGAGCCATCACATTACGACCTGCTGGTGGTGTATCGATTGGGTCGTTTGCGGAATCATCCAACTAAAAGAAAACAAAACACAACGAGTTACTTACAATTTTCATTCAATCTCAGTGAGATTTTCAATCAGAAATAAAAAAGCATAATTTGTTAAAACTTACTAAATCAGAGGAATTTGATACATCCTGTGAATTGTTTGCAAATGATTCTTCTGTGGTACTTCCATTAAGTGAAGAATTCACCTGATAAGCATGATAAGAATAAATTCAGTATGATTAAATAAAGCGTAATGTGGAAGGCAAACTTTGCTTTTCATAACAATAATACAGGAATCGACTCTGAGAACAATGGTAAGCAGTGGAGTTCAAATGAGCTGAAAAAGAAGACTATATTATCGGTCACAGTTGTACCTGGAAAAACCAGGTTCATCACAAACTTTAAAACATTGCTATAAAAGATTGAACAGCAGCTACTAAAACTAATAAAGCAGTGTTTTTATACAGATTAATATTAATATTTAATAAAGGAAGTTATTATACGCTACTGCTACAATATACTACTTATTACTTAAACACCATTATCAAAATTTCAGATTACCTCCTCAGATTTTCGTTTCTTGTTATCGTTTCTGTCTTCGCTAATTGAGCTGGATTTCTTACGTTTGCGATTTTCATCTCCCTCCTATGAAATGATACAGAAATAAAGTAAATTTTAATGTTTCTTTATAGCAAGTCCGAACGAGCATGCATTTTGAAAACTATTTTTCCGCATTATTCATACCTTTGTCTTTCTGCCAAGGATTGACGATGGCAAGTATTGATGCAAGTCCTTCCTTCTTACGTACCTTGCATCAATATCCATCCCTTCACAGTACAAGTTGCGACCCTCACCTGATGCTTTAACTATAATGAGAATAAAGAAAAGTTTAACAAACAATACTATAGTTGGTTGAAAAATATTCCAAGCTACTTAAATTAATTTTACTGACCTGAAGCGGTAAAATTTAAAATGTCACTTGTCAAATCCACATTCAAATTTCCACACTTGGCAAATTCTAGTCCAATAAACCATTGCGTTGTATGTCGATCTGGTTGCGGATTCACAGGCTGATAAGATTTTGGCCAAATATGGGACAACTGAATATGCGGATTTCTTTCTAAACTAAGAATTAAAAANCTAGTCCAATAAACCATTGCGTTGTATGTCGATCTGGTTGCGGATTCACAGGCTGATAAGATTTTGGCCAAATATGGGACAACTGAATATGCGGATTTCTTTCTAAACTAAGAATTAAAAAACGAAGTTTCGACTCGACATGTCCATACCACTTCAACTGATCTGCTTCTGAATTTGAGCTTGCAATCAATGCAATGTAATGTCTGTAAACAATAATGATAACATTTAATAATAATAACAAACTTCTCATATTTCTATGCTATTAAAGGAAAAATAAATTATTGGAACATTAACACTTACTTGTATTTCGTAAAAAAATTTGGAGACTCAAACAGTTTATTCCAATTAGATTTACCACTGTAGATTTCTTCGGTGATTTGCAGCCCTTTTCTCAATTCGTCAATAATAATTTGTCTACAAGACTGTGAACATTTATAGGTAGAGTTCTGATGAGGATACGCGGGGGTGATGACTGGCATTAGATGAAATCTGTCTGCGGAATTTACTCTGGGATCCCAAACTGGAGTATGAGATACAAAATTCACAGGAGTAATTGGCATTTTAAGAAGTACAGGTTTGGGCCATGCCCACGTCGAAAAAACTAGGAAAAACTTTTGCACAATAGTGGCCGCAGCCGCGTTTGGGTAAAGTTGACAGGTTCGTGCGACAAGCATAGCCCAAGAAACACCTCCAAAGTATCCTAAAACGTTGCTGTATATTCCATGAGCTGTAACAAACAAATTTATAATTGTTAAAATAATGAAGAAAGTATTAAATAATAACCACATATTGCTGCTTCAAATAAACTAGATGTGTAAAAATTTATTTATAAAATAACATATACACATATACCAAAACAGATGGGAGATATTTATTTTTACTCTTTGCTACAACATGAAGTTGTTTATTTTGACTTACATGATCTGCAACTGACGGCGGAATGCTTTTCTGGATGCTAACTTCCCTCACCCACTGCTTCACTAAGGTGTCCAACTTACTTAAAACTTCCATACGATGGGTAAGCTCTTGCACACTTTCAAACATCCCATGAAGTGTCAGGGCCGCCTCCAAGTCTTTGCTTAACTTTACGTCTTGAGCTTTGGGTTCCGCCAAACTGATAGGCGACGTGATACCGTAATAAGCAGGCTGTACTTGGGACTGGTCGTCAGCCCCCTGTTTATTATTGTTCTCCATTTTAAACGGCTGTTATCTTACGACTAATTAGAATATCTATCTTAATCCAATTTTCTTGCGTACATTAAGTTATTTTTAAATATTCGTAACCGTAATATTTTTTTATTAAAACGGTAGGCACTCACTCCAACTCTTCACTTGGCAATTCACAATCAATTGTACAAAAATTCGATGTTTTAGTACTAATATCACTCATTTACCAATATTATGTTTAGCTTAGAATTGTAAAACTTCAAATGGTACAAAAATTTTGAAAACAATACAACAATCATAAATTAATTGACCAATTATCATTTCTTCGTTACGAAATATTACTTTTACGAACCTGTACTATTTTTTCTTGCTAGCTATTACAAAAAACAACTGTTTCAAAAGACTTTAAAATTTATCATTTTTTTGCAGCAAATGAACCACTGCTTTCAATACAACCTATTCAAGTGATTATTTATATTTTTTACCAGTAAACTTACACCCTACCTATTTGTTTATTTATACCCGGCCGACGTTACAGCTGTTCCAAATATTTTGATTTTAATAGCACATCAGGAACAATGGGCGGCGGATTATTAGTTGCGTCCATTCCACACAATTTTTTTGGAAGTGGACATACAACTTTTAAATATTCTAAAAAATTATGTCAATTTACCTTAATATTAGTTTTAGTGTTTACTTGCTCATTTTTTCAGTAGAGTATACAGATTAGATTATCAAAATAACAACTAACGCAAGTTTAGTAAATGATTAGCAAGCTTTAACTCGATGTATTTTTTTTGTTTTTTTTAAATTTTATTTTTCAACTTTTATTTTCAAATTAACGTATATAAAGGCTACACAGTCAAGTAGTTTTCAACGGCTTATATAATATACAGGAAAATAAAAACAATAATTATGCAATAAATGCAGTTTGACGAGAACACTAAAAAATTAATGGACTTTAACCGATGATTGGGGTATTCAAAGGAAAATGGTTTAGTAATAGTAACGAAGAATTTTTATCCTTAAAACTATCAGTAGTTAGTTTATCTATTTATCTTTTATTGTGAAATTACGTACTTGTGAAGTTGTGTTCAACTGCTTGTATTTTTGTTGTAAGCGTCTTTTCTCTGTTAGTGGGTTCACTGGTGATGATAATGTGTATGTATTAAAAGAAGTGACAAGAACGAGGACACATGAAGAAACTCAAGGAGCAATAATAATTTTTTTTATTCCGATTCCAACAAATTCTACTCAGCAAACGTACTTGTTTTGTCGGATGTGTGATGATCTTCTATAGAGAGAGAGAGAGGGAGAGGGATGAGGGATGATGAAGGACTGGTGAGGAAAAAACGCCTACCTTTTAGTAATTATTGTTACTCTAAAGTTTAACCTATTGGTCTTGTACATCAAAGTAATATTTTTTCTCAGTAGTTATTGTTATTTTAAACGGTTTTATATTATTTTTTTAATGACTTGAAGTGGATGTCTAGTAGTAGCAGTAGTAATACGTGTACGTAGACTACTAGATAGAGCAGATAGGAAGGAAGGACAGGACAAGAAGAAAAAGAAGAAGAACAGAGATTATTTAAGCAGTTTAGAATGTAGTAGTAGCAGTACCAATGCCAATAAACCAAGTAGATTAGAGGTTTTTAGCATTGCGTTTTACACAATATCCGAGAATCCACACTTTTCGTACTTACATTACATTATGATCTTTTTCTATATATGTATGTATATGCATGCATGCATATTGGATGGATGGTAATAATGGGAAAAGCTCGTTTCTTGCTTGTTTCACTACATCTTCAATATTATATTAACACAATCTACTGGCGGAAATGACAGGATATACATACTACGCGTGTGTATGTAGGTAGAATATCAAATTAAGTAATAATAATATACTTTTATATTTTGCATGTATAGCTTTAACTTTTAGCTTTTTGGTGGTATGGATGGATGGAAGAATATGTATATGGATAGAGAGTGTGCTTGCATCATTTACACTTACACGAATAGTTAAGAAGAGTTACATATCTTAATATTATTTGTATGAAAGAGGGCTTGTCCTAAAAGGTTTGTCAGTAGTCAGTAGTAGTAGTAGTATAGTATGTGCTTTTGTTATACAAATACAATACCATATAATTAACTTTTGTAGGCAGCGTGTAGCAAAGCAAGCAAACCTGCGCAAAGTTTTGTTACTGATTTCACTGGTGTGTATGTTTGTTCGTAGGAACGAACTTGGTATCTATCTATATCGATCCTTTTCCTTCTAAATTCATATAGGTATTTACATGTGGTTGTTAATTAGTAGATTTTTTGGAATTTTTACCTTTTTTGGATTTCTTTTCTTTTAAATAAAATAAAACACCGTTCTAATATTACAAACAAATATGTTCACGCTTCTTGACATGTTGGATATGACATGACTTTAAAGGGTACTTACCTATAAATTTTATAAACCTTAAAACTCGAATAAATGGTAATTGGTTATTGTTTCCTTTGTCTTTGAACTCTTATGAGTCAAAATTAGATAAAATTTTTTAAAAATTTTAAAAAAAGAAGGAAATACCGTATTCAAAAGCCAATAAACAGAGTACAAGCTTGACTTCTCGGACATGAAATTGGTGCTTACAAGTATGTCATGTAAACCTTAAAAGTTGAATAAATTGTCGTTGGTTATTGTTTCCTTTTTTCATAAATTCTTCTGAATCAAAATTAGATATGCTAGTTTAGTTCGCTTTGTCGCTTGGTATTTTAAGAAACGAAATAGTATGCATATTTGTTTTCCAGATTAAGTCAAGTAATCAACAGTTTGTTATTGTTTGTATTTTCTTTGAATTATGACTTTATTTATAAACTTTATAAGAATTTTTGTCGCTAGCTAAACTGTATTCTAAGCAATTGCTAAGACATGTACTTGCGCTTGTACTGCCTAATAAACTCACAAATTATGAGTCACAACATTTGTCAGTACTTAAGTACAGCTTGGTCTGCGACAGATTTGAAACACTAGGCGCATTAAGACAAACAGATTTATAAACTTTTTATTACCATTTACCGTAATGTGGCATTCCTGCTGTAGACCAGCTTATAATTAAATTGTCACATATAAAATAAAAATTTGTCATTTCTCTTATCAAAATGTACATTTTTGTCAATCTTTAAAAAATTTTTTCCAACTAATATTAAGCAACCTAGTACTTTGTTCACGGTTTTTACTGCTTTTACCAAGACACAAGTTCTTCGCTGTTTGTTTGCGGTGCGTAATACATACTAACGTATTTCAGTACACTGCACCCTGTCCTACGCTGCGCTGTGTTGTAGGAGGTATACACAGCAAAAACTACACATAAGAAGTTACGCTTCTAGGCGATTATCCCCCCAACGTATTTCCCCCTCGGTGTTTGTTATCTCCTTGACTGCGAATCCCCTTGACTATTTTCCCCCTCGACTGTTTTGCC
>JAHZMT010001905.1:0-11862 GCA_027743785.1 Sinhomidia bicolor | reverse complement strand
GATTTTTTTTCACTGAACCAGATGTCTCAATCAGTATCAGTCAGTTTTTCAACTGATAGTGTGTTTAAGAAATCAGAAGCTTATGTATGGACTAGTACTACTACAACTACAACTACTACAAAACTATTACGAAAATAATAATAATATAGATGACGACGATACACTTTCGTATATCTGTTTTCGTAATCAACGCTGTAGAACAAGCAATCTCTTTTCTGTTAAATAATAATACGCGCACGGACGGATGGACGAAAAAAAGTTATTTTTTTCATGAATAAGAAGCCATACTACTTCATACTTACTGCTTCCTACGTGCATTTTTCCCTTTCACAAAATAAATACTTTTTTTGTTATATAGTAAATTATAATAGTAGACATGGTGGAGTCTCAACTGACAAGATGAGCGTAACATCTTCATTTCTTCATCTTATCTCTCTCGCTTTTCTTCCCTGTAGCAAAAATTATTATTTTTATTATAAAGAAATTCAAAGAGCCATCGCTAATTTTAGGATTTTCTCTCTGGGATCTTTTCTCAATATCCTACTCATCTGATGATGAGGATGATACAGTAAATAAGTTTCGGGTTATTATCTGGCCTATTATTGAAAATTAAACGTCAAAAAATATATCCTTTAAACGCACACACAAACACACACACATGTGTGTGCAACTTGATGATAGATCGTTTTGGAAGATACAAATATAGAATGTTATCTTCAGTGTTATGTGGCATACATAATATTGGTATATTTTACGTTTTAAAAAATTCTTTTATTTTTTTGGCTCGTTGGCAGGATAGGTATTTGGTATCTTGATTGTCAGGAAAAAAATTAGAGAGAAGTGAGTTTACGGTTGTTTTATATTTTTTTTCAAAGTTGAATCACAGGGTAATGGTGGAGTCAAGGTGCGTCGCACGCGTATCTAATAGCAAATTACACTTGTTCAATTATTTCACCAGCTAAAAAGCGTCTCATCATTCCTTATATGAAATGAATGAACTATCCAAACTGAAACAGATAATGTATACCTATATTTATTTTTTTCATTCTGGTTACATCATTATATGTCTGTACATCAGCCATACTTATATTTTTTTCTTGTCTTGAAAGAAGAAAAAAACAGCTAAATGGAAAGATTTAAAAGGACCAAGTTTTTTTCTACAAATTGTGCATAAACTATAACAATACTTTTATATGTGAACATATATAGCAAAGCGGTATTATATACCAACAAGTAACATCACAGGCAACTTTTTTCTTTTAAATGATTCACTCTAAAGTAGATCTTTTGATGATGATGCTGATGCTGACTGTGATACAATGTATTCCTTTTTCTTGTTTTTGCTCGGTAATAATTTTTAAAGTTTTTTTTGTTTCTTCTGCTACACTTTGTCTTCTTGAAAGGACACCGACATAATACATTATTTTCAAGTTTGTTACGATATGTGCTGAGTACATATATAAGAGAGTATATTTATTATTATATGTAGAGAAAGAAAGAAGAAAGAGAGAAAAAAATGCATACAAGAGAAGAAACTCATCATTTTGTAGCCGAGAGAATAATAGCAAAGTGTGTGTAATGTGTCTTGTCTTTTTATGCTGTTGATGCAGTGTTTACAGAAGATGATGAAGCCCCCTTCTGCCTTTTATTTCATCGATCGTTTGTTTCATCAAATGTAATATTTTTTTTCTCCTGCTATTATCATTGTTGAGTAAAATATATATATATTATGCGTACCTACCTACTATATACTATCCTTTGGCGGAAAATGATTTACTTGCTTGAAGAAAAGAAAAGTAGTGAATTAAAAATCAAGTTTATTGCTTCGTTTCTCATTTATTATTACATCCGTATAATAATCAATGGGCTGTTGTATCATTACATACATAAGTAGCAGGTAGATACGATGGGTATTTAGCAATTAAAAAGTCGTTTCTCGCACTCTGTAAATTTTCAATTCGCATTTTTTTCTCTCTCTCTTTTCTTTGTAATAACCATCATCATCGTCTACATCATCACCGTTTTTCTTTTGCCCGTCCACTCTAGAAGAAGTAGTAGAATACTTATTACTACTTTATTGATGCTGTTGATGGTGACGCATTATTATTGCCAGTTTTTATATATTTTTTTGCTATCAAAATGAAGAATGATGCACGTATATGGATCGGATAAGTGAAGTGAGTGAGCGTGATGCATCATGCATGCTGCTAACCGTCGGCAAACAAACAAGAGAGAGAGAAAAAAAGTCACATTATTATACAAAACATATTATTAACTACAACAACAGCATGAGCAGCAGCAGAAAAAAGGGGTATTAGAAGATAAGGTTGTTGGTGGTGGTAGTAGTAGTATTCATAGCAGTTGGTCTTTCAATTCAAAATTCTGTAGTATCGTTTATCTCCTTTATAAGCTATTATCCACAAGTATATATGTAAGTAAGTAAGTAATAAGCAATTGCAAGCCAAGCTGTATGATTATCGTCAATTAATGGCTTATAAAAACAAAAGGCTGTAGGAAAATGGAGAAAACTGTTTTGTGAATATTTTTATGCAATGAGTATCATCATCATCATCATCATCGCATGCATCATGCATTCAAAACTGTAGTAGTAGGTAGTAATAATACAACAGCTTCTTCTGCTTCTTATTCAAATCCCATCCATCTCTTTATTCTGTAGATGGAAGCACAAAAGAAAAGATGAAATACCTTTCTAGTAGTAGCGGTGGTGGTGGTGATGATGATAACAATAGGTTTTCCCCGTATTATCATGATATTTTTCATGATAATCATCGTTTACTTTTTACTCTTCCTAAGAAAGAATGTGGCATTTGGCATTGTAATAAAAAAGTGTATATTGAAAAGATTAAGCATGATGCCATTGCAGCAGCAGCAGTAGTTTCAACGGTAGCGTTTTTTTGTCTTTTCTGGGATGATGATGAAAGCTAAAAGGGATGGCTGGCTGGCTGACCGTCGGTACAATTTTCTCTAATGATAATAATTTTAGTGCATGTTTGATCCTATCGGGTGGTAATTATAGATGGATTACACGTTTCTCTTGTGCAAAGCCCTACATTACTGGCTATCATCATCATCATCATTATTGCACTCATTACCATTTTGTGTAGTAGTAAAGGCGGAGGAAAGAGAAGAGCACTTTGTAAATATCTGGCGGAGTAAATTGAGAGAGAGAGATACTTACAGAAGCACGCACTAAAATGGATCTAAATTGTATCAATTTTATTTTTCTCTCAGAGTCTTCGTCTCTGTTTGCCCATTTTATGTGATGATAGTTGTGATGATGATGATGACTGGATGGTTTTGCTGTTACCATTATTATGGACGATGGCTCATTAATTTAATGCTTTTAAGACGTATTCAAAGGCAGAGTCAGAAAAACGGATAGGAAAATGCAGTTGGCATTATATGTAGAGACTTTATACACAGTTTAGTGATGGAATCTTTATTGTGGAGTGATGCATTATGAGAATATTTATTTTTTATGAATCTTGATGAAGTATATGACTGCGACATACATGCATTCCTTATCTATCTTCCGTACAAAGAAAGAAAAGAGTTTTTAAAAAAAGTCTCCGATTCACTGGATTTAATGGTCCTTGGACAACAATACAACAGAACTGGGATATTACAACGTTAAAAGAAGAAAATCATTTTCTTT
Organism: Sinhomidia bicolor; assembly: GCA_027743785.1. Taxonomy (NCBI): domain Eukaryota; kingdom Metazoa; phylum Arthropoda; class Collembola; order Entomobryomorpha; family Entomobryidae; genus Sinhomidia; species Sinhomidia bicolor. The sequence continues at coordinate 8,186 of JAHZMT010001905.1, read as the reverse complement.
CCAGCAGACACCAGAAGAAGAAGAAAAGCGCTGAAAAAAACGTATATATTACGTACGTACGTACATAAACCGTTTACTGAACGGATTTTCTTAACAGCCAATGCAAAAGGAAAAAGAGTCAAAACTTTTGAATACATCACGGCTTTTGTCGACATTAAATCTCTGCTGAATATAAGCAGCGTGTACATATACATATATATATACATATTATATTGGAGAATTATACATGGAATGGCAATTCTCGTAACAACTTTTTTTTCAAAAAAGCAACAGGAAACTTTATACACAACAAAAGCTCCGCTGAGAAGACTCATCTAATCTCATTTGCATGAAAGAGCCCAGGCAAAAGTGGCCGTTTGTAAGTTTCCATTTGAATGTGTGTCTTTGTGAACGAATCCGTTTTTATTACGGAATAGCATCTCAGTCTCTCTCGCGCTCTCACTCTCTCTCTCTCTTATCCTTTCTTTAAATTCTTTCTTGACTTTTGTCGGGACTAATCAAAGAGAACAAGAGTTTAAAAAAGGGTCTCCCCTCTTGATTCTCAAATAAAGCTTGCTGTTGCAACGGGATGTATGTGCATCTACGTAAGTATGATAATGACGAGTAGACTTGTAGAGAGCATGCACACAATTTACAAAAAAAATTAATTTGGAATACATATACATATATTTAAAGCGATGCAAACCGAGGTAAAAGTTAATTTGACAAATTAAACATTTTTCTTGCCAAAATACCTACGTAGTACATTGCTGATTACTACAGAAAGAAAGGAACAGGTTATAAAACAACACACACGTTCTTACATGCATTCTTCTTCACGATCATCCATTGCTGCCATATTATTCCTTCCACACGTCAATATTATTATTATTATCAACCTTTTTTCTTTATGAAAAACTCAGAAAATGAAGTTTGTTGTTGTTAATTAACAAAAGTCGTGGTTGGCATTTGGCATCATTAAATAGATATGCAGTATGCATGCACACTATACTAACATATGGTATGTATGCATGACTAGATGATCACCTGTTGATGAATTCTTCTTTCCATCAGATACAGGTGTAATGTCAATAACTGTGATTTTACTTTATTTTTCTTTACCGATTTTTCTAATCTTTCGATTACAAGGATTGAGCAGACCTACAATATGTTCTGTGCCGAAAACTTTTTTATAATCATAACTTGTCGTGAAACTCTGTCTAGTCTGTTGAATGATAATATTGATAACATTAAAATGGGTAAAAAAGGATTAATAAAATAGGTGATGGTATTATTATTATTAGTAGTAGTAGTCGTAGTATTATATATACAAAGTGTACGTACTATATAACTAACTATTTAGCTTGAAGGTTTAATCAGACTTGTGAATCTACTAATTAGTATCGGGGCGGATCTTTCATCAAAACCACAAAAACCACTGGTGGTTTTTGGTTCAATTCAAATAATGCAAGCATTGTACATGATTGTACGCATCGATGCTTTTTGATGGATAGGCGGAGAGAGAGAGAGAGAGAGAGAGAATAAAAAGAGAAAGAAAATGATACTACTATTCATTTACAAGTTGATTATTGATTACATCAGATATAAATCCATGTTTTACTGGAAAAGTTTCAATTTCCTAATTCTTTCGACAGGATGATGATATTTGTTTTCTTATTAGTTGTGTTTTTTCTCCTTCTTCTTGTTCGTCTTCTTCTCTCATTTTGAAAAAAAATCCCATCGCTGCAGGAGAATTTCATCACATTACTATTACACTCACTCACTCAGTCAGTCAGTTAGTCAATTCTCCTTTTTATCATCATCACTGAGAAATATCTGACAGTGTGGTTAATTATTATTCTCAGTCTGAATTATCTACTCTTGTATCTCTCTGCATAAATAAGTTTAACAAAAACTTTTTTTGTTTCTATTTTATTTTATTTTTGTTGGCCCTTTGGCTCTCGCTAAAAATTCCATGCATGTGCGTATACTTGCTCTTAAGTACACAAGCTCCCAAATTAAAATAGTTTTCAAGTTCAATAATTGAACATGCAAAGTAACTAATGAGTGTATGTAGAGAGTGTGATGGTGGCAAAAAAATATATAAATATTTCGTATACGTTTTTAAATGCTTGTTGCATATGGTAGACGAGAGCAAACTGGTGGTTTGCTAGCTAGCTTGCTTGCACCGGGAACAATTTTTTTTCTATTTTATTTTTCTGCTGTTGTTACTGCTGCTGCCTTTTCAAGTCAGCGGGGCGAAACAAGTGGCTATGAATATAAAGTGAAGAATTTTTCCTTGTAAAAATAACAATAATAATAGGTACGTTCATATTTGTTGATGGGGTACTTTGCATATTTGCTTACGCAAGGCGCTCACTCACAGACAAGAGGAGAACAGCAGAGAAACATAAGATCCGGGATGAATGGTTTTTTTTATCTATCGTCTCTTCTTCCTCCACCACACCAGCAACTCCAGCAGCAACAGCAGCATCCTTTTTCTGTCAAAAAGTCTCAAAAGCCAACTTTTGGCCAGTTCAAGCCAACATTCATTGCTACAGCAGCAGCAGCATATTATTCACAGCACCTGTTGTAACTTTTTTGCTGTTGCTGAAATTCCAAAGAATTTTTTTTATCTAGTATATAGAAGAGTAGAAATCATATACTTGGTTGACTGACTGATTGAATGAAAACAGTGCATGATATGTATGTATGTACACACTTTTAGCATAATAGTGATGCATGCACTTAAAACAGTGTAGCAGAAAACAACAAGCAGAAATTCAAGTTTGCAAATGTCAGCAATCCAAGTTGACGTGTTTCCCTTAATACATTTATTGTTCAATTTATGCTTTCATATTATTATTATTATTGTTGCTCTCATGTAGTTGAGAAGGCAGTAAGAAAGGGTATTATTCCCTTGAAATGCTAATGTGTGCGGATGGATGCAAGCAGGCATGTAATCCAGTTCAAGTACAACATAATAGAGAAACACACAATCTATTTTATAGGTAATAATAATAATAATAATAATAATATTCTCTCTGTGTATTTTTTTTCTTTCGTGGTTGTGCCAAGTCAGTTCACTCATCAAGCGTTACGACACATTCAAAGAGTTGTTCCATTTTGTTTATTGTTGCAATTAGTCACTGTTTTATCTACGACTCTGCACGTCCTCTGTGACTAATTACTACACGCTGCAGACGAGATATTAATAGACGTTTGCAAAGCGAATGCCGACGAGGACGACCAAGACCAAGCAACATAGCAAACGCCGGTGTATCTATTTATCTATCTGCTTGCTTCGTTGCTGCTGCTGCTGTTGCGCTTGCTGATGAATGATGTATTTCTCATGTAAGCCTAAATGGATTGAAGGGCTAAAATATAAAAAAACAGTCAGTTAGGCAGACATACAGAGAGTAGAGAGAGAGAGAGAGAGAAACAAAATGATAAATACATACATACATGCACGTTAAATATAATATTTGTTTTTTCTATTATGCCAATACAATACAAGACACCAAGGTATGCACTTTGCTTTTCAATCAAAATATTTTGCCGCTTTGCTAACGAGCAGTGTTTTTTTAAAAACCTTTATTTTTTAATGACTTAACTAATAACCAGAATTCTTGTGCCCTTTTTCAATGCTATAATAACTTACAAGTAATATTAATAATGATGAGCGAGCAGGTTTTGTGCAATTAAGCATTTTCTCAAGTTCACGTACGATTACTCCTTTATTATTTTCGCAACGGAAGGAAGTAATTATTTACACACAAACCACCACCGTGTGAGTAAACCGTTTTGGCTTAAGAATCTGTCTGCTCATTAAACTGATTGAAGTGTGTAAAACAGTCAACTGTGCAATAAATGAATTTATCAACCTGCACCATGATCATCCCTCGGATGATGGTGATGATGATGATCTCCAACTTTACATTTAAAAAAAATGTATGTATGTATGTATGTATGCATGCGTACACTGCACTCATGAATTTTTACTACCACTTTTACTATTAAATTAACGCACTAATAAAAATTACTATTAAGACATGTTTTATCACTATTAAGCAAGTTAGCAAAGCGTGGTTAATAATTTCCTTTGAACACTAGTTGAAAATTTGTTTGTATAAACAGCATGTCTACATAATAGTAGTAGTAGTAGTAGTACACACTACATACACAAGCGTCTTCTATTTTCTATGCGTTTTTTTCCCTGGAGAATGAATATTGCCAACTTGTATGAAAATTCACGCTGAGTTGCTCATAAATATGATAGGAAGGAGCGTAAAAATCTGTCGTCGAGAATTATTACATCACATGAATTATCTGTGTGCATATTTTATACACATATAATTTTTTTCTTCTACTGTTTGCCACACAAAAAAAACTTTCTCGTTTTCTCTAGCCTATTATGCATATTTACCAACTCCACTTGGTATACAACAGCAGTCATCATCATTATTATTATTATCACAGAACAAAAAATTACCAAAAAATATATACATATGAGCGCATATACAAAGTACAAATGTGAGCTTGGTCGTCCTCTTGAATATTTTTATTTTCTTCTTCTTTTTACTTTTTTTATAATATGCAATTCCAGTCATTCCTTCGTGTATAGGGTGGTTTTTCCAGTTTTCCCGTTTATGTACCGTGTACAAAATAATATATCGCTGCGGGACCACCGACGAACCGACAAATCATTGTTTCCCTACATTTTTTTCAGCAAATAAATGAGGCTTCTTCAATATAGAACAAGAATGTTGTTGCATTGCTGCTGCTGCTGTTGTTGAAAAGTAGAGAAAGCAATACAATATATATTTCATTGTAAAGGTCGACTACTCACTGTGAGCTGCTACTACTACCACACAACGCACACATATTTATACTTTTTTCTGTCTCTTTTTGTAGCAGCAGCAGCAGCAATGCACACGGACAGATCTAATAAATTATAATACTGAAGTATATATAAGTAGTGTACGTACGTACAGACATTATTGTGGCGTGTTTGTTGAAAACAAGTAACTTTACTTGAAAATCTCTCTAAGACTAGAAAATAAATAGATGACATATTATCATTATTACTTGGCCATAAAGATTGAAATAACACACACACACATAGAAAAAAAGTGGCAAAAGCACAAATAATATATTGCTTTCTGTAGAAAAAACGCAATAAATAGTGCGTATACACAGTGCGTACATTATTTTTTTGTTGGTGTGTATTGGAGAAAAAAAAGAAACATAAGCTTGTAGTAACTCTAACTAAACTCGGGAGAAATAAAAAGAAGAAAAATGTGTTTGTATATTTTTTTCCAAGGGAAAATAAAAGAAAAGAAGGTTAGGGCAGGTCAGAGAGAGAGAAAAAAAGTTGAACATATATTTTACAAGTATTTTTGTTTGTACTTTTTTGTTGTCGTTGCAGTATTGATGATGTGATGAAAGCTATTATATTATTATTATTATTTAAAGAAAAGAGCCAGGAAAAGAATAAGTTTACTTGTGTGTAAAAAAAAGCATTGGAGAAAATAATGATAATTTTTTACAAGAGTTCATACACGTAAAGCACGCATTTTTATTTAAGAATCTTGTTCGCTCATATATCTTAACTACTACTAAACTGGTTGAACTGTACGTTATTTTTTTCTTTTTTGTCTAGTGGATTGTGTGAATGTGCACATATTCACAAGTAGCAAAAAAAGGAAAAAAATAGAAAGGACGACGAATAATATAACAGCCACTGTTACCGCACTACTTCTACTTACGTGGTATTTTTGTAGGATGATGATGTTGATGATGATGGGGAAGGGTAATGGGCCACTTCCATTTTTACGGGCAATTTTATGCCCACTTTTATCCTCTTTCATTACATTGCCTAATGTCATCATTTTCAACACTTTTTTCCTCCTCTTTTTTTTCTCTCTCTCTTCTGTAGCCTTCTCACACACTCACTCTCTATCACTGACATTAGCCCCCTTTTTTGTATATTATTATTATTACAACACTTGCAAAGCCTCTCTTTGTGTGAGTATATCTGTCTGTATGTGTGTGTGCTTGCCATTTTAACACTCTTGATATTGTCTACTTAAATAGATATTCTTTTTCCGTCTCAAAAGATAATATCTTCATCTGGTGGTGGTAGTTTCCTCAAATAATAAGAGCGTTTTGCGTGCATCTGTTTCTCTGTTCGACGCTCACTTCAATATTAATTATAACTTCATATTTTTTTACCGACTGACGAGCTGTTTCACTCACCGATGCTGCTGCTTCAGCTTTATTGTTGGCAAATTTGATAAAAAATTTGTATTGTCATCTTATCATATCAGCAAATGGAAACTTTTTTGTGCATGCTCCACTATTATGTGAAGTTAAATTAAATATCGTATCAGGTTTTTTACACATACAGAGAGACAAGCGCCACGTTGAAAACATCAAAGGGAAACAACATGTTTAATTGAATTCATTACATTACAACAACAACAACAATAGTCCAACTTTTATGACGGCATAAACTACACTTGGCCTCCCACCAAAAATCTAATTTGTTCTACAGGTTTATTGTTCTTTTAGAGCTAATTCAAAAGTTAACTGTAAATCTTGCCATTTTCTACTTATACATTTCCTCCCTCTTCTCTCTGTCCTCCTCCCAAGTTAAAAGTAGTCGTCATATAAATAGTTAGCGGCAAGAAAAGGGTAAAAAAATCGGTATATATGCTGCTGCTGTTATGCGTGTAAGTCATCTTACCATGTCATGTTGCATATAATCAAAAGTGATCTAAACTTCACTCAACAAACTGCATGGAAGCCTGAAGCTTCTTTTATTTCACAATTTTATTACCACTCTCGTACAAGTACTTGTACTCCTGCTACTACTACCACTACTACTACATGCTATTCTAAACTATTTTATTATATTTACCTACAATAATACTTTAATAGATATTTAGAAACGGATATGCCTGTGTGTGTGTGCTTCTGTCTGAGTGAGTGAACAGTTTTACGACACAATTCTCATCACTCATCGCATACTCAATGATGGATTGTTTATTAGTATTTTTACTGATTCATCTTTTCGGTTTTATTAGACCATATCTCGGCTCATAACCTTTGGTCATAAACATTACACCACCACCACCACCACTATTACTCGTTTGGTTGGTACTTTTCTCGTGAAATAAAATGCCTTTGAGCAAAGCAAAGTTAATTTAGAGAAGAAGATCATCTCTTGTACTATTCTCGAGTTTCCTTCATTTCAACCAGATTACAAGCAAGTCAACACTGAATTTATTAGAAGCGAATCGAATAATGTTTTGCTATTTTACGATTATAACAGCAGTAGCAGCAGCAGCAGTAGTGCCGGCTGACGACAGACTCATAATGGCCCTGTCGTCATCGTCGTCGTTGTTGTCCGCAATATTATGTATAGATGTACAACCATCTATGTGTATACTTATTGCACACGCTATCAACAGTACTGAAATGTGAGCTATTATTGTTATTATTATTATTATTGTGTGTCTCTGTGTAAACACTGGAATAATAATACCAAAACAATGCAGCCTCCCATTCTTTAAAGATCCGCAATGGGTCATAAACAATCTTCTTGATTCGTCTCCAGCTCATTTTTTTGTTGACCGTCTCTCTTCTTCTTTTTCTTCTTCTCTCTGTGTTTTTTTTTATTTCGGAGAAAATCTCTTGGTGCTGCTGCTTTTATACTACTGACTTGTTTGTAGAGCAAAAAGAAACAGCATAAAAAACCAAAAGGATTTCCATTCATTCGTCCACTCTCTCAAAGAGAAGCAAACTATAAAAGAAAAAAATAGAGAGAGCGAGATGTAGTAATTCTCCGTGGAACGATGAGTCGAGAATGAATTTTATTGGTGAAAGTAGGAAAACAAAGTGATATGGTTTTGCGAGTAGCTCATAAAGCCCGGCTTTTATAGCCAAGGAAAGTCCGAAAACTGCCTTTAAGATGGCCCTAAAAGGAGGCCTCTAATGACATCACTAAGAAAAAAAGACCTTCTTTTTTTCGTCATTCTATCGTATTTCTCTCTCTTTTTTCTTCTCTCTTTCTCTCTCTCTCCTTCCATTTTTTTCTATGCAATACTAGCATGACAAAAAATGTGTCCAAGTACGTGTATATGGTTCTAAAAAGCAACTTTTTTCTCTCTCCTTTTATCGTTAGTACTTTATATATAAAATAG
>JAHZMT010001904.1:0-16409 GCA_027743785.1 Sinhomidia bicolor | reverse complement strand
AAGCCGCAGCAGCACATTTTCGTGCGGAAGCTAGCCAAGTGTAAGTAACCCCAAATGTCGTTTTTAATGGTTCATCATGAACAGACAGACACGCCAAGATAAAAATGTCACTTGTTCCAATCTCTCTGGTGTGCATGGATTAACCTTTAGATACGATTAAACATCATATTAAGATTAACCAGCCATGCTTTAAGGTGATGGACATGGTTTAATAAATTTTATGGTATGATTGTCTTGTTTTTATTTGCATAACAGAAACAGATATACATGGTTAATCAATAAGTGCTTTCCTTACATTTTGATAAGTTTCCTTGTACTTTTTTCTATCTACAGAGTAAATTTGTCTATTGAACCCTTCTGTCGTCTTTTTCCTTTCCGCATTTTATGTACATCAGTCACTCACAGTCAGTCATTCTACGATTTTACCAATGTCTATACACATGACATGTGCGCTTTCTAAAAATACATACATAAATAACCATTCTACAGAGTTATTTTTTTTCTTTGATTCTTTTTACAATACATGTATGAAAAATTCTGAAACTTCTGAAAAAAGCCATACACGGTACACACACAAATATATACGACCTATGTGTCCTTTTTTATATCCTCTTTTCATCCTCTTCTCTCGCTCGTTTTTCTAGTACTACTCTACACACATTTCATCCATTCATTCCTTTTCCGTGCACTTTTCTTGCACTTTCCTTCACCGTACATTTTTTTCAAGTGAAAACGAATATTCCCCCAACTCTCATTATTTCATCAATCTTTATTTCCAGTCAAGCAAGTGAGGGAATAAGGGACGGTAAGGAATGAAGAAGGCAAGGCAAAGAAGAAAGAGCTAAGGAATATAAAGGCAAAAGGTCTGAGAAGCAGGTACCAAAACATATATACATACATATTATACTCTGCATTACATTATGTAGTTGTTGCATAACTTAAATAAAATGCGACCACATAAGTACCTATATGTGTAGGTAGTGTGCGTATGCATAGTAGTTGGCATTACTGATAAAAATAATAATAATAATATGATGATGATGTTGATGCCACTGCAGAGATGAATGTTGTTGCAAAGAGCTAACAAACTCTCATGCATGTATTAATGTTGAGAATTGGATGAATATAATTTCGATGCATATATAGGTATACATACATACACGGATATTATTGTAGGTAGTAAAATTCCCAGCAACTTTCTTTTTCTCGTTGACTTATTTCTTTCTTTCTTTTCATTTTCTCACTCACTCTAGCTCGTCTTTCTGCTACTCTTTCGTTATTTTTAGGTGTATCAACAAAGGGCATCACTACATAGTGTTTTTTCTCTCTTTCTTCTTCTATTTCAAGAGACGCTTGCTGAAAATATCCCTTCCAAGTTTGCCAATGACGTGAGCATCCCAGAATTCATCTGCTTTTTAAACAAGCAAAATCCTTCCTGAAATGAAGAAAATAAAGAAGAACAACGTGGTGGTGGTGGCGTTTTAGTAAAAGGAAGGTAGGTGATAGATGCAGTGTAGGCTGATGAAGTGAGTGACTGGAAGGTGAAGGCCATAAAAATAACAAACCGCAACTACTACCAACTGCTACTACATACTGCTATTGCTTGTTACTACATACTACTACCATTATGCAAAAAAATGCTGTATAATGTATTATGGAGGAAATTAGCCAAATATAGAATGTGTTTCATTAAAGAGTGTGCTTCTATGTGCTGCTACTGCTCCATCAAAGCAAGAGAAGCCAACACCACTTCACCTTTATACTTTCTCCACGTGATGGCTGTAAATTTACAATAAAAGAAACCTGTCAAATTGAACAGAGACTTTTGAATTGTAGATAGGAATAAACTTTTTTTTATATAAAAATAGTATAGCTGAATTTTTAACAAGGTAGCTTGTCAGGTAAATAAAAGAATGAGTTTATTTTGAGACACGGTTATTTCTTGGAAGCAATAACCTTAATCTAAAAATATCAGTATATGTATTGGAATAATGAAAAGAAAACTGGTAAAAAAAAGTAATTTAGTATTCAGTTTTCTTTTGTTACGACGGGTTTCTTTGAAACTGTTCTGCGAGTTTATATCATGTCAAGTAGTGTTTACAGCTTCTAGTAACTTGTCGCTAGTACGGAATTTCTGCTGGAAAATAAAAGCGTTAAAAATGTGTCGGATGTTGTGCTAATGTAGATCGGTAAAGTTTTTTTCGTTTGAATAATTAAAACATTTGCAAGCAAACTCATTGCACTTTAAAAGCAAATAAAATGCATGCTTCACACTGAGAATATTTGTTTGCTTTGTTTGCAAAGTATTGTTTTCATCTAGTGTGAAAAGTATGCATGCTTTAGCAGTTGTTTACTACCGATGAAAATAAAAGCTTTTGGTGTGTGTGTGTAGATTATACGTATGTGCATGGAAGCAACAACAACGACTAATTTATATGTGACAAAGGAAAATGCGGAAATTGTAAACTTCCGAAAAAAAACGAACATACAAGACCACATTTAAAAACTTAATTCTAATTCTTCTTCTCTTTTGCTAGTTTATATGCATGGATGCGATGAAGCTTTCGGTAAAGAAGCAGCAGGAAATAGAAGAAGAAAACGGCAAAGGAATTGAAATCGAGAAAAGCTGAAAGTGAAAGCACCCAAGTGTCTGGATACGTACTTGTGTGAGAAAGTGCCTTTTTGTATATTTACTATGCAAGCTTATATATACAAATTAGGTATGCTTTACTAACCAAGAATATACATACATATTGCTATCAGTAGTGAGTGTGCTGTGTGCCTGTGTGTGTGTGCTTGCTTCCAGTCAAGTTAACTATTTTTATAAAGTCACTTTTTTGTACTTGAGCAGGCATCCAAACAGCCAATGTCATAATATTGTTGGTTCGAAGCAGCAGTAGAAAAGCTTGCCGGTAACAGTAAATCTTACGACTTACGAGGCAGAGCACAGCTCCAAAAACTGCTCCTAAGCACACATTTAGCATGTAAATCCCATAATCAACATTGTACCTTGGAACAATGCTGAGGAAATATGGGGGTTGTGAGAAAATTACCACTGCTATTGTTGTTACCGCCATGTGCTTGTACATTCCATACCCGTTCTCATCAACCTGGAGAGTCGAAAGAAAGCAAAGAAAAAATATACAAAAAAACTGTAAAGAGAAATATACGTAAGGTTTTACTTGTCTCTAGTAGGAGTAGCAGTGGTACCCCCAAAAATATTTAGATAGTTTACATACCACACACAAAGTATAAACATTTATCTGAACGCGTATAGAGTATAAATCATTTGGTAGAATCCACTTTCTGCCTTACTGTTTATTTTTTATAATATACTTTCATTTATATACATTATGGGGAGCTGTGATTCAACTATTTTTTTTCAAAGTAAAAATATACCTACATAAAAAGCAGAAAGTTATCTACAGCATCAAACAAAAAAAGAATATTATTATTGTTTAAGTGGATTCCACTTTACGTAATTTTCTAATGATTTCTAATGTAACGGAAAAGTTAATGGCTTATTGTGATTTTGATTTACGGAGCAGAAATTTTCGCTAAAGAAAACAATCGTTTTGTTATATATACGCGGGTTCATAAACGCAGAAGAAATTTACTTTACTTGTAAGAATGATGGTGCTTACTTTTTTTATTTATCTCCGCTAATGGTCAAATATACGGTAACGGGAAACAAATTTACCTTAAAAAATAAAGCGGACGGAATCATCATGAAGAAAATGATAGCAGCAGTCATCAAAGCTACAAGGATTGTATAGGAATACGGCCACATATGAATGGCTATTACAGCAAATGTAAATGCCATAAAGAGCGTCTACAAGCAAGAAAAATATAAATATCAATTAAACGTATAATTAATATATGTCTTCTGAACGGTTAACCAACTTACCAGAAGAATAAGAAGCAGTAAATTAATTGGAAATCTGCGGCATTCCCTTACACACTTTAAGCAGTAATAGGCTCCAGTGAAAAATGTGCTGGAAAAAAACGCACGAAAAAAAATGTTATTCTTAAAAAAGCATACAAAATTGAATACAAAAAGGGATTTTTTTACAAAGAACTAAATTCAGGATTTGATTATAATACATAAATTTTGAATTGCCAAGATTAATAATTTTTTTTATGTCTGAACAGCATTTTTTTACAAATTTAATACTATAATACCTTGATATGAAACCAGTCCAGAAATTACTTGTAATGAAATCGTTGAGCTCGTTCCTGATCCCCCAATAGAGAAATGAAACCACAACAAAATATTTGACAGAGAGAGAGCAGAGAGAGAGTGTGTGTGAGTATCATTGAAACGAGAAAAAATCCCAAAAAAATCCCTCGATTTTTTTATATATTTTACCTATACACTAATACTTTCACGGGAAATGATTTAGCTTTCACAAGAAATGTCTACTACTTGCAGGATTACCATGCATTTTGTTTTTTCCTCACCATTGAATCGCAATGAGAGTGAAAGCCGCACAGAACGTCATTTGGAAGAATTTGATTGAAAAGCACCAGCAAAGTAGTGCCAGTCGCAGTTCTTTCATTCGAAGAGCAGGACTTCCGGTCATTTCATCTCGGTCTCCTCCACACTACACAAAGAATACACGTGTATATACCTTTATAAAATATATACCTATACCTATTGTATGTCTGAAAATGTAATTACTATAAAGCTACATACTACAGAACAGGAAAATTACACATATATGATATAATAATAATAATAATTGGTACACTCATTTCGACGAAAGAAACGTGCAACGTACAAGAGTGGAATTTCCGTTCAAAGTGTCGTCATCAAGTCCATCCATTTCAAAAGAAGAGTAATACTCTCTGTCTTGTGAGCTCTGTCCCCGTCCATCCCAACGTTGCAACCGATGATGACGATGATGATATTGTCCCTCTTCAATCAATTCTTCTTCCAAAGATTTCATCATATTTCAATTACTGGATGTTGTTGTTGATGATAATATCAACAACTTGAGAAAAGTCAGTATATGGCTGCACCTATACATATAATAGCGTTTTGCTCTCCATATTTTTCATAATAAAAGGATAAAAAGGTGGCGAGTGTTTCAAACGCGGGCAACTTAATAACTAATCATCCGTTTTTTCAATGTTATTCTAAAATGATTTTCCTTTCTTTTTTTTCCCTTTTCCTTCCCAGCTGCAAACTTTTTTCAACGCATTTCCTTCACCAACTTTTTTTTCCTGTTTTAAATCAAGAATCCAGACGGAGAAGAGTATAAGTAGCTAAGGATGTCTGTCTGCCACTTTCTCTCTGCCATTCCGCTTTTCCCTAGAGATTGCCAGACAAAGCAAGTTGGAAGAAGGACTTCATAATAATAACAACGCACCCACTCGACTTCAAGTGTAACGGGCAGAAGAAAATCCTGCTTCATCTCCCGTTCGTTCTCTCTAAAAAAATCCATTACAAAATAACATTTTACCTTATAATAAGGATAAATCCACGAGTAGTACTACTAGTACTAGCAGCAGAGTGCTGACTGGTATAATATCACTTGATAACTATTGTAAACATTTGTTTATAGTAGGCATGTAGTAGGTAGGTAGTAAACATTTTTAAATTACTAAAAATGTGCATTAGAGTGAGGAAAGGACCAACCAATATTTATTATTGCACCTGCGTCCTTTTCATCGTGAAAAAAGTATAAAAAACAAATAACAACTGAAAAGACAGAAACTAAAATGGGAAATAGAAACCAAAATAGGACGAGAGAAACGAGAAAGAGAGAGAGAAAGAATAAAAAACAAACAAATGCACACCCAACACCAACAACAACTGTGAAACTCTCCGCAAGACTTTTTAGACCTGATTTGGCTTCTTATAAATTTACGAATCCATCTGGATGATGCTGCTGCTGCTGTTGGTGTTTGGAGAGAGGGGGAAATGGTATGTAGGTGTAGTAAAAGTACCATAGCTCTAGCATCGTCCTATCGGCATCCTATCATTGAAGTAAAACCCTTAAAAATTAAACAAGTATCCATGTAGGCACTAGGCACATATACAGTTGTTCTTCTAATACAATAAACAACAAGGCAACGTGTCATTGCTACGATTAAATGTGATGGTGAATTGAACCGTTCCTTTTGTTTTTTTTCTGGTAAAGTCTCCGCTCATGCTTTCTCCAAGCTACCGCTTTTTTATTTTTTACTGTATTCTAGAAGTAGTTAAACCCTTGAAATAAAAAAAACTCAAGATAGGTAACATTAACCGACGTATACTGGGTGGGCATGTAGTTTAGGGTAAGTTGTTTTCTTTCGGGAAACGCTTGCTATTTGATTAATACCCACCAAAGACAGCACAGAAGAAGCCAGAAATAAAACTGAAAGAAAATTTTGAAGAAGAAAAACCTTCTAAAACTGAGTTTTGAAACAAGTGTTTAGCGCATTAGTTATGTTAAAATAGACTATAAACGCTTTTTAAGTTTCCAAAACTAACTGCTCTCCCCCAAAATTCTCCTCCGATAAATAATCCGACTAATTTCTGGCTTTGGAAGGGCTGTTTTGTGTATGAAAAACCCGGTTTAATGCAATTTATTTTGCAAACATCAAAAGTACTAGGGTCAGGTTCGAAAACTTTAGATTAAGAACTATATTTTTTCAAATAAAACTTGTTGTGCTCAACTATGTATTAGGGGACCCTTCCTTATATTTTGTGATTGCCCTAACCTGTATGCTAGCCTTACGTTTTCTTTAATAGTAACTTATTCAATCATACATAAATCTGAGTATTTGTGTACAGAAAGAATCTCTGTTGACTGTAATATGTATGTGTTAGCTGGGAGCTTACCATATTGTAGGTAGTACAGGAGTGCGGAGGATGATAATGGTAATTGTTATGATTTCCGCTCGAAGGTTAATACACAAAAGGTAATGACCGCAATAAAGATGCTTGTTATAAGATAATCAAAAAGTCCCATTTTCCTCTCTTTACATACCTAGCATAGCTCCATTCATTCATTATAGTTCGTTTAGTTGGGAGTCAAGAAGAAAGTGTGCAAAGTAGAATATGTAGGTATGAATAGGAAGAGAAACACTTTGGAACTTGGAACAAATAGCTCTGGTACATTTACGGTGTGGTCGGCTGGTGTGCTTTACAAGGTTATTAAATAAAATGTACCTAAACAAATGTGTACCTCTGATAAAGAAATTTAAATGCTGTAATATGGGGCACACATATATGTACATACGTACGTTACATTAAAGATTAGAAAGTTTTTTCTAATGTGGAACCTGTAACCAACGACCATTTATTATCCTACTTTCCAACAGAAGGGCAGACATCGTAATTCTGAATTTATGGGATAAAAAGTATACAAACAGATTATTTTTTAAAGTTGTTCTAAAACCTTTTCAATGTTTTCTTCACTCGTTTTTTCTTTGTCGTCACCAGATCATCAACAAAAGTATAGTTGGTTAGTACGTACACTGTTTTTGCTACTTACTATAATACAAAGGTATAAACCTTTTTAGCAATACCATTGTCAGCTTTTCTCGTTGTACTTGTTACATTCAATATTTAAGCTTATTGCACTTTTTTTATCTCTTTGAATCTTTAGAAAAAGAAGACGAAACCGACAAAGATGAAGCCGAGAGTTTCAAGTGCTTGCTTGCGCCATAAAAAAGCAAAAACAAAAAGATTGGTGAAAGTCGACAAGAATGTTTTAAAAATAAATAAAGAAACAGGGTAATGAGTAAAAGCACTAACTGCAAACAGCCATTGTATAAAACTTTTATTTTTTTACTCGAAAAAAAAACAAAACAATGGGCATGCCACTATTTTTTGCGTGGAAAAAAACTTGCTAGATTTTTAAAAATAAAACTTTGTACGTATGTACACAAGTATACTTTTTTCAAAAAAAAGTACCATGCCGGCCACACATTAATATTCTGATGCATTACGGTTTCAGCTTTGCCTTACAACCAAAAAATCACATTTATCTAAACGTATCATCGCATATTTAAGCATACCTATATATTTCTCTCTACTTGGAATTAAAGAATATGGTATAAAGAACACGATAAGTGTGTCTTAAGAGCCACCGACATATTTCACGTTTACTACTTGACCACTTACACACTGCAGTGCACCGTCCGTCCCTTCTCATCTGCTGGTTTAGTCTGATCCAGTTGGTCAATTTCGGCCAGAGCACAACTACTGATTTGCAAGCAAAAAGACTAGAGAGAAAGAGACGTATGGAGCAGTAGTAACTTGTTGGGAAAGTGAACTCTGTTCAGTAGTATTATATGATCCGTTGTGGAGAAAGCACTGAGGGAAAAGAGTTTCTCGTTCTCATCTATCCTCATAAATTGTACAATACTGCGTGCGTAGAGAGAAACTGAGAAAATGTACGTACGTAAATACATACGTATGGGGAAAAGTAGACGAAGAAGGAAGAAGAAAGTGCACGGTATTTTTTTATTGCAGAATCAGTACAACAGAAAGACCCTTTTTACAGATTCACTGCACGATAAACAAACAAATATATATATATATGTATACCTATACCTAACAAGGATCAAAACCATTCCTTTTATTTGTACCAATGTTTATTATTATTATCTTGTCTAATTTTTTTCGTTTATTTTTTGTGGGACGTAAATACACACACACATACACAAACACGATGACTATTGTTGAATTTTTCTTACCTGAGTACCACTACATATGTACATAATATTCTTTCACACTGCTCCAATTTCACAGATAAAAAGTTGGAATAAAAAAATCTTTTTTAAAAATAGAAAGTAAGAGCAGTCTCTCTATTTACTTTAGCAGCAGCTGAGTTGCTGATCCTTCTTCTCTTTTGTCTCTCTAGTCTAGTGGTCCAATAATATATATTATTTGGGATTGTGTGTGTATGTGAATATTTTTTTTGGAGAGATTGAAATCTGTGGGTTTCTTTGGCTTTGTTCCACCATTATATACAATATACGTTTTTACTACTGCTACTTGTCCAATAGCATTGTTTATGCAAGAGACTGTTACAACTTTGTTATCGTCAGCTTACTCAAAAAAGGTACAAGTACACTACTGCAAATTTTCTTTTTGCAGTAGTAGTTTTATAAAGGAAATGGCGTGTTTTAGAAGAGAGAAAATAAGAAAAAGACAAAAACGTAAGAAAAAAGGAACTAGGATGAAAAAATTATTTTGTCTGTCTCTGGACAAGTTATAGTATAGCTCTAGATATTTTTACTGGTAATTTTTTAAAGGGAAAGATGTGCTATGGTATATGTATATGTAAGAGTTGAAATTTACCCGCTGCTGGCAACTTCGGAAACGGGAAAAAGGGCTCGGCTGGGTTGCCGATAAAAAGTCATTCACGTAAGTCTTTTTCCAAAAACTTGACTTTCGTTGTACGTTGATTGCAACAAAGTGACCTTTCATTATATATATAGGTTAGGTACCTTCCATATTATACACTTTAGTCTAATCCAGAGAAAGAGTCGGATTATTATGTATTTTTGAAACCGAATTAGATGTTAATTGTTAAATGGCGTACTTATACAAGACGATTATAACTGTAGGACTAGATTGACAAATTCTATTGAACATTACTGAAGTTTTAATGCAAAGTCTATGGACAGCCTATTTCAGTTCGAATCTACAATGCCTCCATCCTCCTACTATTTGATGTAGCTTCTCATGCAAAAAAATTACTTTGCCAAAAGACGTGTTAAAAATGCAATCGCGAGAAACACATTTTCTGGAGTAGTAAATTATAACACTTCAATTCGACAATTCTGGGCATTTTTTGGTAAACAATATGCAATGCTTTTACAATGGAATGTAAAAGATTGGACACAAAAAGCTGCAAACACGTTGATTTTGTATGCCCGGAATGCAGCAATCTCGTTTAAAAATAAATTGTTGGAGTTGGATACTCAGTAGATTCAACACTAAACACGTAATTTCCATTTGAACTGGGAAGAAATTGCTGAGTTCCTAAAAATTATAATAGCATGATTAGGAAAGAATCACTTACACACACAGCCACAGTATTCCGGCCTGTGGCATTTTCCTACAAGGTGAGTAGCTATGTTTGCCTCATCGTGACGTGCTTCAATCTCTGTTGCTTTCACTGGAAATGCTTTATTTCCCTTGCCTGCATTTTGTACTTGTACATGTTTTTCTTTACCTTGGGGAACGATTACCGTTCTTTTCACTTTCACCTTTTCCACCATTTCAAGCACTCAAGCATTCAAGCACTGCTCCTTGTTCACCAAAAACGCAAACTGCAATATGCCGTATTTTATATGGAATAAAGATAAAATAAGGTCCTAATCCTCGTTTATTTTTTTCGGTGATAGTATCTGTGTTTTTGTAAACGTTGAAGGTATGAATACTCAAAATACTACTAGTCTATTTGGATTAATGCCTTGTGAAATGAATATTAAAAGTTTAATGAGGCGAAGAAAATGGAAAGATATTTCGGCAATATACTTAATTGCTACACTACAAATAATGCTTCAGTGCTAATGACCAGAAGAAAGCCTATATTTGTAATGTGGCAATGTATACTGAATGAATGGCGGAGAATTTTAGTGAACATACGAAACGATTGCATACAAACAAACCACACTCTGAAAAAGCATTCATCACTACAACTCTACAACTACAAAGTAGACAAATTTGTTAGGACTCGACGGATGTTAAAAATCAATAAATTGGCGATTTATTGTCATCGATTGACACATGAAATTTAATGCTGACACGATAGAGCAACATGAAGTATTTACATGAGTACATAAAACTTGCATATAGATAGAGTAAAAATTGAAAGAACTTTAAAATTATTAGAAAGTCAGTTTAACTCGGTACAGTTTTTAATAACATTTTAAACATTTTTTTTTCATGGATTGGATTGAGACACATATAATCTTAAATGTATGTAAGTGTAATGACTAAATGTACTCTAAATTAAATTTACCGGCATTATTTTATTTAATCATATATTCACGATACTGATTGTTATTTGACACGCTAAGTATATATATAAAATTGCCACGTGGCCGGAAGCTTTCAAAGTACCATGTTACTTATTAAGTATTATCATTATCCAATGCTCGATTTATTTATTTATTTACTTATTTTTCAAATGAGTGTTTGTACTAGTGAGTATACAGAGGACTGAATAAAATATTGCCAAGAATTATCGGCAAAGTTTTCGATTAGCTTGTATTTATTGCTATTGGTTGACTAACTCTCCTCTACTTGATATGACATGAAAATGCGATAACAGTTTATTTACCGTATATCTATCTACCTGTCTAATTAGTAAATAATGTAACATCTCAACAGATGCAAGAACAGTCCACATTGTAATTATTATTAATTATAATTGTTATTAAAACCGTTAAGTTAATTGACAGCAGAGTATATTTATCATTATTCAATCATTTAAAATGTGCTTAAACTTTTGAGGGTTCTTTTTTCAGTTTTCACTTGACAAATTATTTAAATCAAAAGTGACACATAAACAAATTCAGTTTCTTGCAGAGAAAGGACCCTGCCAAGAATCATTTCTTGTACGTACCATAATTGAACCTGTATAAATTATCAAAAGTATTATTAGCATGAGATTTTTGGAAAATTGAGTTAGAGTTTCTATTAATTTTTTCCTGTACAGTAATTTTTTTTGGCATACCATGTTAATAAAGAGTCCTATTCCACCACCAACAGCAACGTGTTTTAAAAATGTGTCATACTCAATGTGATACGAGCTCGTGCTCCCAAGGGAAGAAACGTATACGAAATGAGCAAACCCGAAGAGAAACAAAAAGTATACAAAAAGACCAGCAAAAATACCCCGTTCAGTTGCCTCAACCTGTAAAAATATATTAAACATGTCAAATTTTTAAAACTGNGAAATGAGCAAACCCGAAGAGAAACAAAAAGTATACAAAAAGACCAGCAAAAATACCCCGTTCAGTTGCCTCAACCTGTAAAAATATATTAAACATGTCAAATTTTTAAAACTGATTTAAAGTTTAGTTTAAAAATTCTTTTGGGCGAGTACGTCAAACACGGCAGTAAGAACACAAATTCCCAAACAAAGGAAGCCAATGGTTGTCACAATCAAAAAGATTATGTAGCGATACGGCTGGATGCATCCGAACGTTACAACTCCAGAAAATACAATGGCCAGGCATATAGTCTGAAACAATGAGAATAAATTGGACATTTTCAATATAAGTTGTACAGTTGTACAAAATTATTGGTTTCTTACATTGGCAATAAGAAAGAAGACGTTTATGGGAAATCTTCTTCCTACGTTCATACATCTTGCACAGGAAAAGTTTATTAGCAGCATAGTACTGTTGAAATATTAAAATTCCATCTTAATGTAACTTAAGGTTCTTTTCAGATTATTTCAAAATGCCATCCTAAATACATTGCAAACTTACAAAGCCAGAAAGATAACCCAGTTGTACGGTCGAAATTGCTGCGATGTAACGAATGGAATGTTGAACGGTTTCCTAAAACAGAGATTATCACAAAAGGATTATCGTTTTAATTGCAAAATCACAAATAAACAACCCTGGTTTGCTTACAAATCTTCGTCAGCTATCATGTAATACAAACAAAACGCCACAGTTGCCATTTGCACAAGCTTTAAAACAAAGACGATGGACACAAATCCACATCTCGTACGAGCATCTTTAAATTTCCGTGAGATTATTGGATCTCCTTTAATCCCACAGCACTGCAAAAGAGACGCAAGCTTTTTTAAAATAATTAAAAACACAAAATGTAGGAAAGAAAACACAAATTACACATTTATTATTACATATTTCATTTGAGGAATAAATTCGTCCTCGTCATCCTCCTCTTGATTTAATGGGTCGTGCTCCATGTTTGCCGACCCTAAAACTAATCTGTATGTCGTTTTGGAGCTTTAAAATATATTGCAAGTTGAATTGAAATGGAATAATAAAATCTAAACAAATATTATGCGTCTTATTACAGTCTATTGAAGCAAACAATAATTGTGCGCTGCTGCTGGTAGGGTTTGGCCAAAAACTGAAAGTAAAAGTATACAAGAGATTTTGCTGTTTACTTTCTCCAGCCTGACAACAAACTAGCCCGCTCTCTTTGAGTTCCAGGAGTTTTTATCCAGGGGAAAGCTTACACCACGCCACTCCATAATAGCTGTCCAAAACTTTCTTTATGGCTTATATGAATGGTGTGCGAAACTGTGCAATACTGTTATATGTACCTTCATTACGGTTGCCTTTGTGTATACAGACTAGGCTGCTGCACAGTTTTTTTATTTATCAGCATTGGATAATGGACGAGTTATGGATAATGAGCTAAATTTTTATTTAAACTAATGGCTTTTACAAACTAGGAAGCAATATGTTTACCTACTACTTTACATACTTCAGGGTCAGAGCAGAAGCAAGGAACAAAAGTCAATTAATAAAACCTTTTATCAGCTTCACCTCTTGATGATGGTAATGATAATAATAATAATATTGCATGGCCAGGCATCCAATAAACGATAACGTTTTATGTTTACCTACACAAAACAGTGAAAGCTTTTAGTGAAAGTACAGTCAATTTATAAGGTCAGAATAGTAGCGTGATAATATGCTGTACGATTTATTGGTCCTTTTAATTAAATGGTAGTACTCAATAAGGTATTCAAGCGGTATTTATTTTGTTGCAAAATATAGCTCTAGAACTCTCTACATACTAGGATAGACAAGATGTTGACAGACAAAAAGCAGGAATATATCGCTCTAGAACTTCACAATAATTATAATACAGTAGAGGAAATTAATGGTTACATTGGATTTTATTTTTGTACCTGGCTTATATTCAATCTTAGTACAGTAGATAGACGTTGGAATGGAAAACATGAGTAATATATTCGAATTTTGTAGCTACCTATTCTACATATACGTAATTTCATTAATTATCCTCATTTTCGCCCTCTTCTTCTTCAAACTCGCCTTCTTCCTCAGCCGTGGCGTCTTGGTATTGCTGATACTCAGACACGAGATCATTCATGTTCGACTCAGCCTCTGTAAATTCCATCTGCAAACAAAAATAGCCAAAAACCGTTATAGTTTCCCAGTTGATGTTTTTCGCCGGTGGTCAGGAATTGTCATCAAAAAATTGATCAAGAACAAGTGCTCTGGGATACTGCTCTGGGAACAAGGGATACTGTACTATGCAATTTTTAATTTTTCAAACAAATGCATGTTATGACCTAATCTGTTTACTATGATACTATTAATCATAGATAATGTTGTTTTTCGTGTTTAACCATCGTTATTTACCTTTGGTGAAGGGACCACACTGAAAGTGCACATGATCCTGTCAGGGTACTCTTCCCTAATTTTTGAAATAAGTAAAGTCCCCAAACCAGCCCCGGTTCCACCACCAAGCGAATGAGTTAGCTGAAATCCTTGAAGACAATCACAACTTTCGGCTTCTTTCCGTACTACATCCAGCACGGAATCTACCAACTCGGCTCCTTCTGTATAATGCCCTTTTGCCCAATTATTTCCAGCGCCACTCTGTCCAAATACAAAGTTGTCAGGACGGAACAGCTGCCCAAACGGTCCAGAACGAACAGCATCCATTGTACCAGGCTCCAAATCAATCAAAATGGCTCTTGGAACATACTTGCCGCCTATAAAATTAAGATTTGCATCATTTCTACCATTTCCACTAAACAAAACGGGATAGTGCGATAATATATCATACATAATCAATACTCCACAGTTATCGTACTAACCTGTGGCTTCATTATAGTAAACATTGATACGTTCCAGTTGGAGATCTGAGTCCCCTCTATAGGTTCCAGTGGGGTCAATGCCATGCTCGTCAGAAATTACCTCCCAAAACTGAAAACAAAATTATCGTAAACCAGCTATAAATTGCAACTTGAACGAATGATTTTCATGTAACCGACTTTACGCGTGGTATTTTTTCGTCAACTCCATTACGTTACACCTATGGCGTTTCTTACCTTTGCTCCAATTTGATTACCGCACTGGCCAGCTTGAATGTGAACAATTTCACGCATCTTGTCGCCGAAAGGTCAACTTGCGCACTTATCGAAAAGAAAACAACGGCAAAGGACTTTGAGTACCTGCGATGACTCTTCTGGCAGCACAAACTAGGTGAAGAAAACGACACGAGTACAAAATGATTTTCCGTAATTTTTCAAAAAGTACAAAGTTTCGAAGAAAAGTGCATTTATTGCTTAGCACAGCAAGTGAAAGCCAACAAAAACAATAAAAATGCTTGCTCATAATTTTTACAACAACCATTATTAGCATTGGCAAAAATCCATGACAACACTCACTATGATTTAAATGTATGTATGAATCTAAAGATGATGATGATGTGATGATTTTTACCTCCCTACTTCTCCACTACATAGTGCATACTGAACTGACTACTGACGGACACTGCACACAACTGCTGCATTGCATAACTTTACTGGGAATTGCACTAAAGGCGCGTTTAAAGCTCAAAGTTCTATACGCAGCACTGCTTCAACTGCCTCACCAGTTCAAGATCATGTTAGGAAATGGTAGACAATCGGAGTTGGTTGGGAAATGGGAAATGAAGTTAAAAATAGAGTATGGAATTTACAATCTTTAGAAAAAATATTTTGTTTCAGAAATAAAAAATAAAAGAGGACTTTTATCATTATTTATTAGTCTTTGCTCGGATTAATAATCAATATGATAATTATTTGAACATTCGCGTTATTTGCAGTATTTCTAAAAAGAATAGAACAATGTCGTAAAATAGCGTAATGCTAGCAAGTAACCAGTCATCTTCTCCATATGTGTATTGTCCACCTCCAACGATAAGCTTCAAATGATAGAGAATCAACTATACAACAGAGAAATCATTATACACGCATTCATATTTAATTTTATTTTTTGGAAATATATTATGCTGCATTCAGTCGAGCAGACGAAAAGTTAATGTTTTTTGATAAAGTAAAATCAAAACCTACCACAGCATAGAGCATGGCAAAGAGACCGGATAAGACAAGTGAAATGTTAGTTCCAGTTTCCAGTGTAATACTGCCAGTCCAAACAAATATGGAAGCAATGAAAGTGAACATAAATAGAGCTAGCATGGCTCCAAAAATCCACATGCCTTTGCTGGTAATGTCAACCTTACGATATAAAAGCACGAAAATTTTTTTTAATACGATTAAAAGAACTATAAATATGATTTTACCTTATCTAAATTTATACCTTTGTGTTAAAAGTAATAAGGCAAAGTATTTGAGTTACTCCCAACGTGGTCGCTGCGGCAAGTAAAATTGAGAACAGGTCATATCGTACAGTGTAGGCTCCAAGAAAAACTGACAAAAGCACGGTCTGCATTT